>JAVJIF010004788.1:192500-265785 GCA_038442645.1 Agave tequilana
GTCGACCGCTACTCCTTTGTGCATGTTGTGCACGTCGGTCGACCGGGACCGATCTGCTGCTACTGCGGACGGTCGACTGGACCGGTCGACCATTCTCCTGCTGATTTGCTGGCTGCTGTGCTGATCTGATCCTCGTCGACTTGTGCGGATCCTCGTCGACTTCCTCTCTCTTCCTACAATTCTCCACATCGGTGAAGATTTTTTCAAATCTGAGCCGATCTCCAACGTACCCCAGTCTATCACCTGGCGAAATCGACACACGATCTCGGCGAAATCGATACACGATCTCGGCTTCCGCGCACCGGACGAAATCGACACACGATCCTGTTGGCCCGGAGGCCTTCCTCTCTAGTTTGATGATGATTAACTCATATAGTTATGTTTACTAATAATCTTGTGATTTTAGTTTCAGATCATGTAACAAGATATTAGTTGGTGATTGCTTCAAAAGGAGGAGTTTGGAAGCTTTCACATGGTGATTCCAGGGCCCGAGCATCAAGATCATACATAGCCTAGCTCGTGGATCACGTTTGGGATCGAGTCGACTTGAAATTGAAGATCATCAAGAAGACTTAGTTTTCCACACTTGAGCTATATCTTCTATCCTAATCTATTAGGATCTTGTTTTGTGGAAAGAGAGATTGTTTGAGGTTGTGGAAACCTCCAAGTTGTACACCCTTACTTTTGTGTATCCCTCTTTGGTAGAGGTTGATCGGGTGATTGGTTTGCTCCTTTTTTGTAGAGCTTGAGGCTTGTGGTTTGCTCCCTCTAGTGAGAGGTGGAGTTGGTTTGTATTCCTATTCGGTAGAGGTGATTGTGGTTGTTTGGCTACGGGCCTACCCCTCGGTTATGAGGCGGTTTTGAGAGAGGAGTTCGGTACTCCCTGTTGTAAAAATCCTCCTCGGTGGAGGTTCCCTCAGTGGGAGTCCTCGGTGGACAAGATAGTGGATTAGAAATCCTTCTCGGTGAAGGCGGGGACGTAGAGCTAGGGGCTCGAACCTCGAAACATATCTTTGTGTTTGCGTTTGATCCATTGTCTCTCTAACTCTCTCTCTTTATATTGTGCAAAACATCATTCATTCATTCATATCTTATTGCTTTTATTTGTGTCTTGCATTATTTCATATTGTTCATCCTTATATGCTTAGCTTGCTTGTGTGTGGCCTCACTTGTACTTAACCACAAGAGCTTCATATTGCACCTCAACCCATATCTAGGGGAATCAAGAGGAGTTAGTCTAGAGCCCTTCACGGGGAATTCGGCTACACTTGTTGGTTGTATTAAGTGTGTTGCAAAATTGTTTTTAGCTTCCGCATTTAGTTTCTAGATTAGCATTACCACCTATTCACCCCCCCTCTAGGTGATTTACAATTGGTATCAGAGCCTACGCTCCTGATACTTAGGCTTAATATCCTAGGAGTGAGATCCTTGTTTGCTAATCTACCATTTGCATTTGCATATTTGTTTGCTTGCACACATTTAGTTTGGGACCCATGGATTTCATGACCCCACCTATATTTGACCCTTCCAACATTCTTGTTTGGAAGACTAGGATGTCATATACCTCCAAACCCTAGGATATAAGGTTCACCTTGCCATTACCAAGGAATCTACCTTAGTGATAGCAAGCATATAGGGGCCAATGCACAAGCCCTTGAGGCCATTAGAAGCACGCTTTCAAAAGAATATCTTATGCATGTTTCTAATCTTGATTCCGCCTTTACAGTGTGGAACAAGTTGACAACCACCACCGCCTCCGAGCTTCAAATGCCAATCCAATAAGAAGAGGAGTCAAGTGGAGAATCCGAGTCACAATGCTTCATGATCCAAGGGAATGACTCCCTGAGGTACAATCGGAAACTCAACTAGATAGTTTTGATTCTAGTTCTTCATGTGATGATCATATTGATGCTCATGCTTTGAATGAAGAACTTTCCATTGTGTGTGAAAAATTAATTAAAAAATATAAAGTTTTGAAAAAGAAAAGTCTAGGAATTGAAAAAGAAAATAAAAGTTTGCATTCTAGACTTGACAAGGTTTTTGCAAGAGAAGGTTGAGGTCTATAATGAAAGGGATTCATTAAGATCTCAACTAGACCTTGCACTAAAAGAAAATAATTTTTTGAAAATAAAAATGATTGTGAAACACTTTGAAGAAAAACGAAAATTTGTTTTCAAAAATTGATTTTGTTTTAAAAGAGAATGTTGCTTTGAAAAATAAAATAATTTCTATTTCAAATGATTTAATGTTTGTTTAGAGAAAAATGAAGTTTTGAAAAATAAAATTGTTTCTCATGTTTGTCATGCTAGGGTAGTTTCACCTAGATCACCCCTTACATGCTCCACTTTATCTTCAAGTGTTAAAAATGATATAGATGTTTTGAAGAAAAGTGTAGATTGTTTGGGCTCCACTTTGAGCCAATGTGTTATGGGCCATACACGGTTGGAAACTTTATTTCGAAAGAAACAAGTTTCATCTTTTCATGCACACCCTCCACGACATACATATGCTCCTCACGGACACCATCACACTATGTATGCTCATGTGTACACATGTACACATTATGGACGTAAGGGCCACCTTGTAAATTTTGCTATGATAGAATACATGTTTCAAATTTAGTAAATAATTTGTTTGGGTTAGAGAAGGTACTAACCCCCATGGACCCAAAAAGTGGTGATACCAAAGACCACCCCTCTTGTATTTGATGTAGGAGTGAGCTCTCGCATGACGTGAGAGTAGCGGTACCTTGGAGTGGATACGTTCCGAGCTTCATGGAAATCAATTGGATGCATCACTTTCAAGGATGTTTGGTGAGAGGACCACCTTGTTTTGGAGACTAGAGAGGTGCCTTCATCGGTTTTGGTATAAATCTCTAACTCCTTATTTATTACATGCTTTCATATTTTTGTTTATAGCATGTTTTGGATGTTTATAGATTATTATGTTAATGCCATGATTATTAGACTCTTGACATACATGTATAGTATTTGAGACACACATGTTTAATATGGACCATTATTTTAGTGTTCTCACCTTTGTTTAGCTATCATGTTTATCATAGGTTTAATAACATGTGAATTTACATAATAATCATGTTTAAAATTTATCATGATAATTTTATCTTGTTTTTGATGCTTCATGATTTGAATATATATTTAAATGTTAGTTTTCATTAAGACTAGGTATATATTGTGTATATAGTGGGCCACAAATAAATCTATATATGTTTGAGCTTGAATGCTTATTTGAACCCATTAGATGTGCTAGTATAGTCTAGTTTGATGATTCATATATTTTAAACTTGTATTCCCATTTTGGTTTTGTTTTATGATCTTGTGTTTTCATTTCATGTATATGTCTATTTTGCCAAACTTTAAGATATACATGTATACCTCTTGAGTCATTTGCCTTTCATGCAAATCTATACATATGGACTCAATTGTGTTTAGGAATATGTATGTATACTTTTTGTGTTGACAAATCATACATATACCTTGAAATGAAATTTGTTTTAATGAAAATTTAGTTTTTCATGTTTCCATGTGTTTATATGTCCATTTTATCCAAATTATTGTTATACATATACATCCTTTTGAGCCACGTGCCTTCATGCATATATCTTTGTGGACTTGTTGTGTTTGGATATGTATGTATACTTCAGTTTGTATAGGACATACATATATCTTGAAGATTAAATAAGTTTTGATGATCTTCATGTTTTTATGTTTAAGGAATATTGAGCTAAATTGAATACTTTCATGATCATGTTCTTCACATTGTACTTGTACACTCACATTTATTGTTTACTCATGTGTTTGTTTTCATGAGTCATATTTATGCTTTATTGATTATGAGTGTTGACTATTTTGTGAATTTCATGTTTCATGAAGAATAATTTTGTTTTATTCCTTACTTGAAGGATTTCGTACTAGTACAAGTTTTTCCATTTAACTAGTTGCGATATTCTTCATTTTGGTAGAGTTTTCAAACACACTTTATTTTTCAAATCTATTTTTTGAAAACCCCTACCATCCAAGGGTGGTTGGATGGGAGATCATGCTCATGTATGCTTTATAGTGAAAATCATTTAAAACTTGAACATGATTGGGAGGATAGGTTATATGAGTTATACATTTGATATTATTATTGTTTCAATTGGTATCAATGGATTCTTTCAATTGGTATCAATTTTGACTTTTATTGTATACTCATATATTTTCATATATGTATGTTTACATTTCAAAGAATATCAATTTCAATTGGTATCTATTTTTCATACATATATGTTTTTGTTTATGCTAAAGCTTGAAGTTTAACTTTGTTTCAATTGATTTAATTATCAATTGGTATCTTATTTCAAGCCTACGCATTATTTTTGTTGGTATTTCATAAAGGGGGAGAAAATTCGATTTTCATTTTTCAATTGGTATTTGTATTTTCACTCCCTTGCTTTATGATAGAAAATAAAAATTTAAATTGATATCATGCTTAAAAAGAAAAATACTCTCTTTTGATATCAAGATGTTTATTTGAATGTTTTAAAATTGGTATCTTAAAATTTTGTTTAAAGAAAATAGTCAAACAGTTTTGATTTGTATTGCCTATATGCAAGGAGAGCTTAACATATCTTCTACATATAGATTCATGATGAGTGTATCTATAATTGAAGAGCTTGACAATCTCTTCTTTATGTGGTACACGTGTGTAGGGGGAGCTTCACATCTCCTCTTATGCATTGCATAGTGTACGTTATGTGAATTAGGGCTTGTCATCCCTCCTTCATGTAATGTATCTATGTAGGGAAGCTTCACATCTTCCTCTTCATGAATGTATATCGTATATACCATTTGTTGATTGATCTATGTTTACTTTCAATTGGTATCAAGATGCTACTTTGACATATTTTCAATTGATATCTTAATTGATTGTCACTCCTATTTGGTTTGTTTTTGTTTTAGACAAAAGGGGGAGAACATTGTCTTTATTAACCCTTTTGTTGATTTGTTGTTTCGAACAAAAAGGGGGGAAAAATTTATTGATTTGGTTTTGCTTTTACCCCTTATTGATGATTGTTCTTTGTATTAAAAAGGGGGAGAAGATTTTGTTTTGTTTTGATTTTTACCCCTTTGTTGATGATTGACAAAAAGGGGGAGAAAGATTTTGAGTTTTATATATGCATATTTATGTTTTGCATATATTATATTAAGTTTAATTTAGTTTAATTTTAATTGGTATCTAGAGCATGTTTTGTTTTTGAACATTTCATTGGGTATCTAGAGCCTTTATTTTTTTTGCATTGTCATTCATTGCATATTTATGTTTATTTGTTTTATGCATGAGTTAAGGGGGAGCTTCTTTGAAGCTTAACTTTAATCCATGCATATATAACTCCATGAGTTTTGTCATCATCAAAAAGGGGGAGATTGTTGGCCCGGAGGCCTTCCTCTCTAGTTTTGATGATGATTAACTCATATAGTTATGTTTACTAATAATCTTGTGATTTTAGTTTCAGATCATATAACAAGATATTAGTTGGTGATTGCTTCAAAAAGAGGAGTTTGGAAGCTTTCACATGGTGATTCCAGGGCCCGAGCATCAAGATCATACATAGCCTAGCTCATGGATCACGTTTGGGATCGAGTCGACTTGAAGATTGAAGATCATCAAGAAGACTTAGTTTTCCACACTTGAGCTATATCTTCTATCCTAATCTATTAGGATCTTGTTTTGTGGAAAGAGAGATTGTTTGAGGTTGTGGAACCTCCAAGTTGTACACCCTTGCTTTTGTTGTATCCCTCTTTGGTAGAGGTTGACCGGGTGATTGGTTTGCTCTCTCTTTGGTAGAGGTTGAGGCTTGTGGTTTGCTCCCTCTAGTGAGAGGTGGAGTTTGGTTTGTATTCCTCTTCGGTAGAGGTGATTGTGGTTGTTTCCTACGGGCCTACCCCTCGGTTGTGAGGCGGTGTTTGAGAGAGGAGTTCGGTACTCCCTTATTGTAAAAATCCTCCTCGGTGGAGGTTCCCTCGGTGGGAGTCCTCGGTGGACAAGATAGTGGATTAGAAATCCTTCTCGGTGAAGGCGGGGACGTAGAGCTAGGGGCTCGAATCTCGAAACATATCTTTGTGTTTGCGTTTGATCCATTGTCTCTCTAACTCTCTCTCTTTATATTGTGCAAAACATTATTCATTCATTCATATCTTATTGCTTGCATTTGTGCCTTGCATTATTTCATATTGTTCATCCTTATATGCTTGGCTTGCTTGTGTGTGTGCCTCACTTGTACTTAACCACAAGAGCTTCATATAGCACCTCAACCCATATCTAGGGGAATCAATAGGAGTTAGTCCAGAGCCCTTCACGGGGAATTCAGCTACACTTATTGGTTATATTAAGTGTGTTGCAAAATTGTTTTTAGCTTCCGCATTTAGTTTCTAGATTAGCATTATCACCTACTTACCCCCTTCTAGGTGATTTACAATCTCGACGAAATCGACACACGATCTCGGCTTGGAATCTGTAGCTCAGCTATCCACTGGAATGCACCACAAATGCCTTCCCAATACTTCACCTTAGGAGAACTTCCATACAAGTCGATCACCGAACGTGGCTTCTACTTTGCAACTTCACGACCTCACGAAGAACTCATCATGAGCCAACATTGACTCTCCAACTGACTAGCTCTATATAGTCTACATGTCTTCAGCTGACGATCCAACCAAGTCTGCGTAAAGCACACCAAACACCATCATCGGCTTCACAACTGGATGCACACCACTCCTTATGTAAGCTCAACATCTTCTCATCAGAAGATCAATCTGTTCATCGAGATCACAACACCTCACCTCTACGTGAAGTCCAACTCTTCACCTCTACGTGAAGTCCAATCGGCCACAACACTCCACCTCTACGTGAAGCTCCAATCGGCCACAACTCTTCACCTCTACATGAAGTTCCAATCAGCTTCTCGAGAACCCAAACAACTTCATACGGGTTGCATCACCAAATGGCTGCGCCTTTACGGCTGCCTACGTACCTTGCCCAAGGGATCAAGCCAACCGTAGTTCATTTAAATAAGCTTCATCAAGCTCAAGCACTTGTACCTGGATCTGCAGCAGCGAACCTGTCTGGCTGAGTCATATGAACCTCCTCACGACCATTATGGAGAAAAATGACCTTCAACTTGAGCTTGTCGCGATCACAAGCTTGAGATTCATGCTTCTTTACCCACAAGCGTGATTTTACCTTAGTTCCAATGGCTGCAAACAACTCGACATCCTCAACAATGTCTTCAACCTGTTCAACATCAACCCTGGCTACATGATCTCCACCCGGTGTCACATCCGGTGAAGTCTTCTCTGATGCCGAACCAACTGGAGATGGTGAAGTAGCATCAACCTCCACCCGCTGCGATACTTCCTTGATCTCCATCCCCTCCACCTGCTGAGAGACGGTGGACTTCAACACTGAAGTCTCTCCAAATGTGACATGCCTACTTAACACGATCTTCTTATTTTCGGGGTCCCACAACCTGTAGCCATTTCTTTGACACCCAAAAACACAAATCTCTTTGCTCGCGGATTCACCTTGCCATTCTTGGCACTGAAGTAGGTCGGACTTCCAAATTCCCGCAGCAAACCACGATCTTGAGCAGCTTTCACTGACCAAATTTTCAATGGAGCTTTACCTCCTCTTGCAGTTGATCTATTCATGAGATGGCTAGCATACACAATCGCCTCAGCCCAAAACGATTTTTCTAATCCTGCATTAGACAACAACAAACGAACCTTCTCCAGCAAGGAACGGTTTACTTCCTTAGCCACTCATGTATACCTTTTGTGAAGTGAGTAGCAATATCTGTGTTCTGACCAAATCGTAGGAATTAGTTCATGTCTCTTTCAACATTACCAACCTGGAGCTCCTTGATCTTCCTACCAATCAGCTTCTCCATTCTTCCTCTCCACTTCACCAACATATCTAGGGCTTCATTCCTTTGTCTCAAGGGATATATCCAACAATGCCTAGATAAACTGTCAACAAAAGAGACAAAGTACCTGTGACCTCCAAGCGATGCAGTCTTAGCAAGTCCCCAAACGCTCACGTGAACACAATCAAGAAGACCTTCTGAGCGGTGAGTACTGGTGCTGAATTTCACCTTCTTCTTATTTAGAACGCTGTGTTCACCTTCCAACTTGCAGGTTGCAGCACCTTCCAACGATCCCTTCTTTGCAGGAGCTTGCAAAGACCTTTCATCTCCATGTCCGACCTTTACCTACCAGACTTCCGTGCAACCATCATCTGAAGAACTAGAAGTCTCCACCTGACATTTAACCGTACTACCCTTCAAGTAGTAGAGATTGTCCCGGCGGACGCCCTTCATCACCACCATCGAGCCTTTGATCATCTTGAGAATACCATCTCGAACAGATATCACAAGACCCGATGCTTCCAAAGCGCCAACAGAGATTAGGTTTCTCTTCAATTGAGGTACATACCTCACTTCCTTCAGTTCCCTTACCATCCCATCAAACATCTTTATCTGGATTGTCCCTACACCCTCCATGATACATGGATGATCATCGCCCATAATGACTGAACACCCCTCCAGCTTCTCAAAGCTAGAAAAACCATTCCCTATTAGGATACACATGGTATGTAGCACCTATATCCAAAATTCACTCATTTTCTCCTGAGTAGCCAACGATGGTAGTAGTGACTGAGAATGAGAAAACCGACGAGTCTAAGTCTGATCCACCTGCCTGTGAGTTACTGCTCTGAGTACTAACCACTTTTGCAAGATTTGCCTCAGTCTTCGACTCCTTCTTCTTCCTTTAGCCTTTGGACAGTCCACTTTCCAGTGCCCTAATTCCCTACAGAAGGCACACTGGTTCTTCTTCAGATCTCGAAAATCTGGCCTGGACTTAGATCTCCCTCTATCATCTTTGCCCTTCCTATATGAACCCCTGCCTCTTACTGCTAGCGCCTCTGCTGATGAGCTTGACTGAGAAGGCTGTCTCTCCTTTCTCCTCGTCTCATAATTTGCCAAAGCAGACGACACTTCATGATAGTCAAGAGTCTGTCTTCCATTAATGAAGTTTAAGGTGAATGTCTCATACTCTTCTGCAGGGAGAGAGTTCAAGAGGATTACCGCCTTGTCTCCTTCATTTATCTTGACATCCACATTGACCAAATCCGTAAGAAGCTTCGTGTAGCGATTTAGATGTTCATCCACGGAGCATCCTTCTTCATCTGAAACCCGTACAGCTTGCTCTTCAGCTGTAATCTCGATTCAATACTCTTGGTCAGATATTTTCTCTCAAGGGTCTCCTACAACTGCCTCGCAGATGTCTCGTGTAACACAAGGTATTTGATGTCTTGTGTTAGACACGATCTAATCAAGCCACACGCAGATCGGTTCATCTTCTTCCACTCTTCTTCAGTGGTTTTGCTTCGCTTCTTCTCCAGAAGTAGAGTATCTATCCTCGAGGTTCGATGCATTTAGGGCATCCATCACCTCGCACCTCCACATCCCAAAATTGTTAGTGCCGTTAAACTTCACCACGTCAATCCTCGGATGAGGTTTCATGGTCATAACTGATGTACTTTCTTCTGCCATCTCTCTAACTGGATCCTCTATTTAATGCGGAATACCAAACGGAGATAGACAAGCAACTGTGATAAAAAATCAAATTTTTTACCTTCTCACGAAACCCTAGAATGAGTTTCTGTTTAGATCTACTCCACCAATGATTCCTTGAGCACTCCTTGCGCTGTTCTGAGATCGACACACGATCCCACGAACAAAACCACCGCTGATCTGAGATCGACACACGATCTCCACCAAATCAGCAACCGATGCCCTCCGAATCGCCAGAAAATCCCACGAAGAACCTGGGATGCTCTGATACCACTTGTTGCGTGCCGGACAACAACCAAATAGAGAAAACCCTAGAACTCAGATGCAAAAGAACAATACTATCCACAACAAATAGCACACAATCCCAGAGAAAGAGCACAAAACAAATTTAACGAGGTTCGGCCTTTTCCCCTACGTCCTCGGGGCAAGAAAGAGAGAGTTTTTATTGATTTTGTGAATCAATATAATTTCCGCAGCTCCTCTGATGATTAGAGATCTGCCTCTTTTTCACACACCACTTAAACCCTAGAAATCAGCCCTTAAATATAAACAGATTTTAATTCAGCAAAACAACCCGACCCAACTGTCGGTCGACCGGTCGGTTGACCGACCATATGCACCGGTCGACCGTGCCTAACCGAGAGTTAGGTACTTTCAGTCGGTCGACCGGGCAGTCGATCGCTCTCCTTCTGTAGTCGACCAGACCGATCGACGCTACTCCTTTGTGCATGTTGTGCACGTTGGTCGATCGGACCGGTCGACCGATTTGCTGCTGCTGCGGACGGTCAACCGGACCGGTCGAACGTTCTCCTGCTGGTTTGCTGGCTGCTGTGCTGATCTGATCCTCGTTGACTTGTGCGGATCCTCATCGACTTCCTCTCTCTTCCTACAATTCTCCACCTCGGTGAAGATTTTTCAAATCTGAGCCGATCCCATGCCTACCTGTTGATTGAGTTTTTTTAAAAGAATAAAAAGAAGTTCAGATTTCTTAGTCTCAATGCGAATCCGCTGTAGCAAGGGCTCAAGCGGGTCGTGATCCTCAGGGAAGGATGCGATGAAAGCTTTTCGACTCGATTCCTCTGTATGCTTCAAGTAAGAAAAGAGAGATTAGATTGGTGATGAAAATATGAGATTAAAGACGTGATTTTGCTGATCTTCTACCACAACCCTATTGCAAGTTAAGGAGCTTGATCTTCATCTTAAGATTGATATGATTTACCCTAGGTCATTACAATTAATTCAAGCAAGAAAAATCAATGCTAGATTCTTGCTAAGTTACATTATCTAAAAACTAAACTGTGGTTCATCCTAACATCTAGGTGCAGCCTAATAAAAGACAAATCTCAAACTTATGCTGTCCTAGTTCTTAAGTTGAAGTCATGAAAAGTCTTTTTAATATGCAACCTAGATTAGGATTTCTAGGTATTTGTTTAATCTTCTAGAAAAATTGTTTTTTAATACCTAGGGTTTCGATAGATGTTCCTTAATCAGATCTAGGCTTAACTGCTCTAGGGTTGCTTCAAGAGTCTCAGCAAACCACTAGAAAGATTTAGTTCTTCATTATTTTTTTCTTTTCAAATTATTTATTTTTTTTATTTTTATTTAATGAAAAGATTGCAAAGAAAAGGAAAAGAAAACAAGAAGAGATCACAGATTAAAACTTCAATCAGAAAGATCACAAAATAAAATGGAATTGCAGAAATAAATGAGAACAAAAGAGTGACCTTTATTTCAGATGAACATCTGGTTACACAATCGTCTCCTTCTCCACAACGTACATGGAACGAAAAAAAATTACAACTTGCTGAATAAAAAAAATGGCTAAAGAAAACCCTAGTCGTCTCTGGATGCCTCTCTCTGCTGCGCCTGCAGAGATATTTATAGTGCAGATTGTAGAGGAGTCCCGGATAGAGTCGCCCACGAAAATTGGAAACTGATCTCATCCACTTTGCCGCGGAATCTGGGATATTGCCGCGTTTTTGCGGCAGTTTGGTGACTTCTGGCCACGCGCTTTGGCGCGTGGCCTCTCCTGGTCCGTCCATGTGGGCTTTTACTTCTGGAAGTGTGATCCTGGCTCTCCATCTTGGGATTTCGAGATAACTTAGTAATCAAGTTACCTTGATCTCAAATATCCAAATCTTCTATCCACGAATTTTGGGCTTTTATCCTCATCCTGCAAGTGTTTAGGGTTGGATAGAAGTCTATCCTTCCCTTATCTCTGATATTTGCAACTTTTAGCCCTTGTATTTGCATTTTGACTCTTTGTATTTGCGCTTTTTCACCTGGGCTTCAAACATGGGCTTGGATCTGGGCTTTTGGGCTCTTTAAGCTTTATTTCTTATTAAATTGATAATTCGAGGCCTGCACACATTAAATAACGAAATATTAATAAATGTGCATTATAATATGAATAAATGTGCAAATATGATGGTATATATGATGACAATTATGCATTTTTCACTACCTATCACACCCCCACACTTATCTTTTTGCTCCTCCTCGAGTAAAAATCAAAAAGAAAGAAGAAAAAAAAATCTAACCTAGCTAACTCACTTTCGTAGGAATCACGGTTGCACTTAGCATGTGCAACAAGCCGTTAAACCCCTAGGTTACCCTAGAGGACGAGTGTTGTCTCGTGAGGGTTTTCAGCGGATTACACCCACAAAATCCATAAAAAGAAAAATATTTGAATTATTATTGAAGAGACTAAGTAGTCTATAAGTTTTAGGATTATCATTTTTATTCATTCTTCAAACCTGATCTTTATAAAGTCAATTGTTATTCATTTTAGGTAAGGATTAAAATTGAATTTCTAATATAGTCTTTTTCGTTACCAAAAGTCATATGCACCCTTGTGAATCTAGGAATTCCTTAACTTGGACTCTCATGCCTCTTTATTATTTTTATAACATCATCTAATTTTCTTTCGTGTAAGTATCAAGGCTTCTTGAGGCCCTCATACGTAACTAATTGACTATTAGATGTGTTAATATATATATATATATATATTTTTGGCATGTATAACTCATCTAATTTTCTTTCGTATAAGTATCAAGGCTTCTTGAGGCCCTCATACCTAACTAATTGATTATTAGATGTGTTAATACATATATTATATTTCTTAGTCTTCTTAGGCTTTCTAATCCACCCATGTAACGAACTTAAAGTCGATGACTCCCAAACCGTTTGGCTTTAGGGCACCAGGTGAGAAAACACCCCGCGGACTCAAATTCGAGTGAATTAGGCCCCAAACTAAGGACTTTATTTTATTTACTCACCTTTAAGCATGAATACTTATGCTTCTTGAGGCACATGTATCAGCTTAATTGGTGATTTTTTTTTTTTTTTTAATGAGGCACAAGGTCTTTGTCTTAGAATCCTAGATATGCATTTGGTATGCACATTTCATTAAGGTAAAAATCAAGACTAACTAATTATTCAATTTCTCCTCCTATACCTAAAATTTAACAATTTATTTATTTTGACCAAGTTTTTAGAAATCCTAATCATGATTTTCCTAATTCTTAAAACTAACTTAGATTTCTTTCAAAAAAAATAAGTCAAAATATTTCCTTTTTATAACATTTTTTTATTATTTTATTATTTTTTTTTTTATATTACATATCCTTCCCCCACACTTGTTTCATGCATTGTCCCTAATGTATGAATGAAATGTATGGATGCATGAACTGGCAGAAAGATATAATCACCGATACAGTGGGTCAAAAAGACCCATCGCCGCATTAGCTTCCGGCACAGACTCCAAAAAGATTTTAAGACGTTGACCATTTACCTTGAATGCATTGCCATTTTGGGGGTCGTAGATCTCTATGGCTCCGTGTGGAAATACCGTCTTAACAATGAATGGTCCTGTCCATCTTGACTTCAATTTGCCGGGAAAGAGGTGAAGTCTAGAGTTGTAGAGTAAAACTTTTTGTCCTTGGACAAAAGTTTTTCTCGTGATGAATTTATCGTGAAAAACCTTAACTCTATCCTTCGCAATCTTTGCATTGTCGTATGCATCATTCCTCAACTCCTCTAGTTCAGAAATTTGTAATTTCCGAAACTCACCGGCCTTATCTAAATCGAAATTTAGCTGCTTAATTGCCCAAAGGGCCCGGTGCTCTAGCTCGACAGGAAGGTGGCAAGCCTTTCCAAAGACCAGTCTGTAGGGAGACATTCCTAGAATCGTCTTAAAGGCAGTCCTATATGCCCATAGGGCATCCACCAATTTGGTGGACCAGTCCTTCCTATTCTGATTCACAGTCTTCTCTAAAATGAGCTTGACTTGCCTATTAGAAACTTCTACCTGACCGCTAGTTTGAGGATGGTAGGGCGTAGACAACTTGTGAGTAATGGCATATTTTCGCATAAGAGCTTCAAAAGTTCTATTGCAAAAATGTGTGCCATTGTCGCTAATGATGGCTCGAGGGATTCCAAAGCGTGAGATGATATTATCTTTCAAGAATTTGACAACAACTTTGTTGTCATTTGTCTTGCAAGGGACAGCTTCTACCCACTTTGACACGTAGTCTACGGCCAACAAGATGTACTGGTGCCCAAACGAATTAGGGAAGGGTCCCATAAAATCAATGCCCCATACGTCGAAAAGTTCTACTTCTAGAATGGGATTTAGGGGCATCATATTTCGTTTGGAAATTCTTCCTATCATTTGACATCTTGTGCAAGTTTTGCAATACTCAAATGCGTCTCTAAACACAGTTGGCCAATAAAAGCCACTTTGCAGAATTTTCTCGGCAGTTTTGCAGGGACCAAAATGTCCACCGCAAGCGAACTCATGACAAAAGCTAGCACACTTCTAGTTTCCACGTCGGGGACACATCTCCTAATGATTGGTCGCTACAATATTTGAAAAGATAAGGATCTTCCCACATGTAATACCGAACTTGAGACAAGAATCGGTATCTATCCTGTTTAGACCAACTAGGTGGTGTTTGGTTTGTGACTAAGTAATTTACTATGTCAGCAAACCATGGCTCCTTAGAGATGGCTAGAAGTTGCTCACGGGAAAATTGTCATTGATGGGCAGCTCGTCAGAAGGTGCGTTTGGCACACGAGAGAGATGGTCAGCTACGACATTTTCGACACCTTTTTTATCTCGAATTTCGAGATCGAATTCTTGAAGGAGAAGGATCCAACGAATGAGTCGGGCCTTCGCATCTTTTTTAAGCATAAGGTATCGAAGAGCAGAATGGTCAGTGAAAATCGTGGTCTTGGTCCCAAGTAGGTATGGGCGGAATTTCTCCAAAGCGAACACTACTGCCAAGAATTCCTTCTCGGTTGTAGTATAGTTCATTTGGGCGTCATTGAGCGTCCTACTCGAATAATAGATCACGTGCTGCTTGCTGTCCTTACGCTGTCCTAAGACAGCACCTATCGCAAAATCTGAGGCATCGCACATGATCTCAAAAGGCTTGGACCAGTCCGGAGGTGAGATGATAGGAGCAGAGATAAGTTCCATTTTCAATTTCTCCCATGCACTATGGCACCTATCATCAAAGATGAAGGACACGTCTTTAGCTAGAAGGTTTGTAAGGAGTCTAGCAATTTTGCTAAAGTCCTTAATGAACCTACGATAAAATCCGGCGTGTCCTAAGAAAGACCGAATGTCCTTCACGCATCGCGGAAGTGGAAGTCTTGCTATGATCTCCACCTTGGCCTTGTCTACCTTAATCCCTTCCCTAGATATCTCGTGACCTAGGACAATCCCATGTTGCACCATGAAGTGACACTTTTCCCAATTTAGGGTCAAGTTCTTTTTGGTGCACCTACTCAGCACTAGCTCCAAGTGATGGAGACACTGGTCAAATGAATTTCCATAGACGGAGAAGTCGTCCATGAAAATTTCTAGGAAACGCTCGACCATATCAGAAAACAAGCTAACATACAACGTTGGAATGTGGCGGGGGCATTGCATAGGCCGAAAGGCATTCGACGGTAGGCAAATGTCCCAAATGGACACGTGAACGTTGTCTTCTCTTGATCCTCCGGCGCTATAGGAATTTGGTTATACCCTGAATAACCGTCCAAAAAGCAGTAATACTCATGACCTGCTAATCTTTCCAACATTTGGTCAATGAAAGGGAGAGGAAAATGATCTTTCCTAGTGGCTGCGTTCAACTTGCGGTAGTCTATGCATACTCTCACCTTGGTAGGCAATCGTGTTTGCACTAACTCATGCTTGTCGTTCTCTACCACAGTAAAGCTAGACTTCTTAGGGACCACATGCATTGGGCTAACCCATTCGCTATCGGAAATGGGATAAATGATCCCATTATCTAACAGTTTCACTATTTCAGCGTGTACAGTCTCCTGCATGAGTGGGTTTAGCCTACGCTGTGGATCCCTCTTCGGTCTAACCCCTTCCTCTTGATGGATACGATACTGGACTATCGTAGGGCTCAGTCCCTTGATATCTGTCATAGTCCAACCAATGGCTTCCCTATGTCTCCTAAGGGTTACCAGCAGGTCCTCCTCTTGCCTATTGGTCAAATTAGATGCAACTATGACCGGTAACGTCTCTTGTTCACCTAGGTAGGCGTACTTAAGATGTTTGGGCAAGGCTTTTAACTCCAAAGAAGGAGTTGGCTCGATGGGTGGAGGAGTTAAGCTAGAATCTCCCATCTCTATAGAACTCAGATTTGATTCCCATTCGATCTCATCAAGACTGATATCACTTGTTTCTAACTCTTCCTCTTCCTCTGACTCAAATATGATCTCATCATTATGCTCACTCGTCATGTTCTCAATGGAGTTAACCTCAAAGGGTTGGTCGGTCACATCGTAGGGATGCTTACCTAGGTTGAAAACATTGACTTCCTTGGTCATATCCCCAAAAGTTAGTCTCATGGAACCGTTTCTACAATTTATAATTGCATTAGCGGTTGTTAGGAACGGTCTTCCTAAGATAACGAGAGTTTGGGACCTAGGATTAGACACAGGTTGTGTCTCTAAGACAATGAAATCTACTGGGTAAATGAATTCTCCTACCCGTATGAGAAAGTCATTGATTTCTCCCTTAGGAACTTTGATAGAGCGGTCAGCCAACTGAATAGTAACTTGGGTAGGGTTGAGTTCACCTAATCCAAGTTGTTGATACACGGAGAAAGGGAGCAAATTGATGCTGGCTCCTAAATCGAGGAGTGCTCGATTGATTTCGGCTCGACCTATGGTGCAAGAAATGGTGGGGCAACCTGGGTCCTTATACTTGATAGGGATCTGGTTGGACAGTAGCTCACTAATGTTAGTGGCTAGAAAAACCTTCTTAGGCACATTAGTCTTTCTTTTCTTGGTGCACATGTCCTTAAGGAATTTGGCATAACTAGGGACCTGTTGGATTGCATCAAGAAGTGGAATGTTGAGCCTAACTTGATTGAACACCTCTAATAATTTCTCCATATGTGCATTGTTGTTGCTTCTAAGCCTATTTGGAAATGGAGCTATAGGCTGGTGCATCTGACCTGCTGACTTTTCAGCTTCAGTTTCATTGGGCTGGATGGAGCAGGAGTGGAGCTAGATGGAATGGAAGTGGAGCTAGGTGGAATGGATGGCTGAGATGGATCCGATGGCATGGATACTTGATTATCAACTTGTTTCCCCGATCTGAGTGTATGAACCATATGACACTGATTTGGGTCTTGAACCTCATTGGCTGGCCTAGGATTCCTAGGGTTTGGCAATGGTTGACTCGGTAGGGTACCCCTCTGTCTCTCTTGTTGGTTCAATTGGATCTCTATCCTAGTTAAAACTTGAGCCAGCGTGTCGTGGCTTTTAACTAGAGTGTCCATCTTTCTTTCCAATTTGAAAGTCTTGTCTCCATTTGTGAATTTTGGAAAGATGGTGGAGGATTTTGACTAGGGAAATTTTGTTGATAGGGCGGATTTTGGAAATTGTTGGAGAATTTGGGCCTAGTTTGATCATTGTTGCTTGGGCCCCACGAAAAATTGGGATGATTTCTCCAATCGGGATTGTAGGTGGGTGAATAAGGATTGTTGGCAGGCCTTGTGAAGGCCGCACTCATATGTTCGGGCAAGCTTTGATGCGCGATGAAGACAGGACATTCCTCGAACACATGGTTCATATCTTGACAATAAGTACAGCCCGCCGAAGATGTTGGGCTGACTTGGTTCACAGAGACTGGCTCTTTAGTTTCAAGAGCCTCTAGTCTGCGCATAACAGCAGCTAACTTAGCATCGGTTGCTACGTTGGCCTCAATGGAATGGATACCTCCTTTAGAAGAAGTAGGGTCATTAGTCCTAGATTTTTCAGGAGTAGGGTCTCATTGGATGGATTTTTCAGCTAATTCCTCAAACAATGTCCATCCTTCATCTTCATTCTTTTGCAGAAATCCTCCTTGACACATGGATTCTAACAGTGTTTTAGTAGAATAATCTAATCCATCATAGAGAACTTGACAAAGTCGCCATTTCTCTATCCCATGGTGAGGACATTGGGCAAGGAGATCCTTAAAACGCTCGAAGTATTTCCAAAAAGGTTCATTGGCTGTTTGCTTATACTGGAGGATATTCTTCCTAATCAGTGCAGTCTTATGAACGGGATAAAATTTCTTTAAGAAGGCCTTAATGAAATTATCCCAAGAAGATATTGACCGGCCTCTAGACTGTAGAGCCATTTCTTTGCTAAATCCTTCAAAGCAAAGGGGATAACCTAAGTTTGATAGCATCGTCTCCTAACTTAGGTATATTCATCATGAGACATACTTCTTCAAATTCCCTTATGAAGAAGTATGCATCCTCAGATTCAAGTCCATGAAATTTGGGAAGAGTGTTGATGTATTGTGGCTTGAGTTCAAATGGGTCAACACTTTCAATAGTGAGCTGGATGCAAGAAGGAAGAGAGATTCTAATAGGATAGAACCTATCTTGGAGTGACTGTGGTTGTGCCATGTGTGAGTCGGGCTTGAGCTCGGGTGGTGAACTAGTTCTAGTTAGCCTGGATGTAAGTGGGTCTCTCGACCAAGCGGGCATGCACAATCAGCAAACAAGTTCACCCAATCAATCAAAGAAAAACAATCAAAAATCCTAATCTAGGGTTATCCTTGACCTAGACGACTCCTAACTTTAGACTGTCCTTAGGAGGTCTATTGTCGACGTTAACCACAAGCTAATCGGCCAGGTAGGTGGCAAGACCGGTGGGAGGTTTTCCGTCAGAGACGTTCCTTAATTAAATAACCACCGTTCTTCGGGCTTTCGGCCCTCAATCCCCTGCCTAGACACCGATTTGACAAGGGTTAATTTCGAACAATTTTCCTTCTTCGGTCAATCTCCTATTGAGTCCGAGTTAACCTAGGGCCAACGTCTAGTCAAATTTTACTTAAGGTTAGGGTTGTGAGTGTGACGGATATGATTTGTGGGCCAAGGAAGGGTGATGAAATCCCCACCTTATCTTGCTTATGGGTTATGCCCTTAAGATGAATTAGTGTACGTGTAAAGCTGTAGAAAAGTAATCACTCAAGAAAGCAGTAAACAACCAAGAGTGTTTCCTAATCTATATGCTATGCAAACGTACCTTGTCGCCAGCACTCTTCAACAGAATTAAAAAGAATTAAAATAGACACGTGCCCTAAATGCAAGAGTCTAAATTTTTTTTTATTTTCAACAAATGGGTTAATGTTATTAATTAGCAGTTGCAGAGTGATAACAGAGAAATTTAATCACAGCAGTAAGCAAATTTTGCAATGCAGAGCAACCTGCAGAAAAGCAGGTTAGTAGTTCACTACTACTGCCGCAGATCTGCGGCTTTTGCCGCGTTTCTGTGGCAAATTAGTAGGTCCAGGTGCTCTGCCTTCGAGGGCAGAGGCACTGGATTGCTGTATGTCCTTGCTGCTGCTCTGTTTTTGTTTCCTGTTCTCTGTACCTGCAACAGAAAGAATAAAGAATGATTAGAACGAGGAAATCGTGTCGTTCCTTCCCCGGCAACGGCGCCAAAATTTGATTGAGTTTTTTTAAAAGAATAAAAAGAAGTTCAGATTTCTTAGTCTCAATGCGAATTCGCTGTAGCAAGGGCTCAAGCGGGTCGTGATCCTCAGGGAAGGATGCGATGAAAGCTTTTCGACTCGATTCCTCTGTATGCTTCAAGTAAGAAAAGAGAGATTAGATTGGTGATGAAAATATGAGATTAAAGACGTGGTTTTGCTGATCTTCTACCACAACCCTATTGCAAGTTAAGGAGCTTGATCTTCATCTTAAGATTGATATGATTCACCCTAGGTCATTACAAATAATTCAAGCAAGAAAAATCAATGCTAGATTCTTGCTAAGTTACATTATCTAAAAACTAAACTGTGGTTCATCCTAACATCTAGGTGCAGCCTAATAAAAGACGAATCTCAAACTTATGCTGTCCTAGTTCTTAAGTTGAAGTCATGAAAAGTCTTTTTAATATGCAACCTAGATTAGGATTTCTAGGTATTTGTTTAATCTTCTAGAAAAATTGTTTTTTAATACCTAGGGTTTCGATAGATGTTCCTTAATCAGATCTAGGCTTAACTGCTCTAGGGTTGCTTCAAGAGTCTCAGCAAACCACTAGAGAGATTTAGTTCTTCATTATTTTTTTCTTTTCAAATTATTTTTTTTATTTTTATTTAATGAAAAAGATTGCAAAGAAAAGGAAAAGAAAACAAGAAGAGATCACAGATTAAAACTTCAATCAGAAAGATCACAAAATAAAATGAAATTGCAGAAAATAAATGAGAACAAAAGAGTGACCTTTATTTCAGATGAACATCTGGTTACACAATCGTCTCCTTCTCCACAACGTACATGGAACGAAAAAAAAATTACAACTTGCTGAATAAAAAAAATGGCTAAAGAAAACCCTAGTCGTCTCTGGATGCCCCTCTCTGCTGCGCCTGCAGAGATATTTATAGTGCAGATTGTAGAGGAGTCCCGGATAGAGTCGCCCACGAAAATTGGAAACTGATCTCATCCACTTTGCCGCGGAATCTGGGATATTGCCGCGTTTTTGCGGCAGTTTGGTGACTTCTGGCCACGCGCTTTGGCGCGTGGCCTCTCCTGGTCCGTCCATGTGGGCTTTTGCTTCTGGAAGTGTGATCCTGGCTCTCCATCTTGGGATTTCGAGATAACTTAGTAATCAAGTTACCTTGATCTCAAATATCCCAAATCTTCTATCCACGAATTTTGGGCTTTTATCCTCATCCTGCAAGTGTTTAGGGTTGGATAGAAGTCTATCCTTCCCTTATCTCTGATATTTGCAACTTTTAGCCCTTGTATTTGCATTTTGACTCTTTGTATTTGCGCTTTTTCACCTGGGCTTCAAACATGGGCTTGGATCTGGGCTTTTGGGCTCTTTAAGCTTTATTTCTTATTAAATTGATAATTCGAGGCCTGCACACATTAAATAACGAAATATTAATAAATGTGCATTATAATATGAATAAATGTGCAAATGTGATGGTATATATGATGACAATTATGCATTTTTCACTACCTATCACCTGTCTCATGGCTGACTTGGCCACCACTCCTGTCGAACTCACATGTTTCATGCAAGCTTCTAAAGATCTCAAGTGGCGTCAGGCAATGGATGAAATCACCTAGAGGGAGGGTGAATAGGTGATAATGCTAATCTAATGAACTAAATGTGAAATTTAAAAACTAATTACAATTACACTTAATGCAACCAATAAGTAATGCACACACAACCAAGCCAAGCATATAAATATGAATGATCAATATGAAATAATGCAAGGCACAATACAAAGAGAGAGAGAAAAAGTAAGAGTCAATGGATCAAGCGCAAACAACAAGATTTGTTTCGAGGTTCGAGCACCCAGCTCTACATCCCCACCTTCACCCAGAAGGATTTCGAATCCACTAGCTTGTCCACAAAGGACTCCCACACAGGGAACCTCCACCGAGGATTTGGGGCAATACAATAACTAGGAGTACCCAACTCCTCTCTTTACAACCACAACCTCTCACTAGAGGTAAAGCACCAAGCCAACCAAAACAATCACCTCACAACTTGAGGGATAAGCACAAAGCTGCACAAGGATCACTTCAAACTAGAGGGATGCAACCCACTTGCACAACCTCCTCAACACTATGAGGGAAAGGCACAAAGCCAAGCAAAAATAGGGTTTACAACTTGGTGATCAAAAGATCACAAACCAATCTCTTTTTCCCACAAACACAAAGACCCTATAGATAGGATATAATGAAGCTCAAGTGTGGAAAACAAAGTGTTTAAAACAAAGAAAAATCACTTGAAAAATCTCCACAAAGATATAGAATGATTAGACCAAAACAAATTCCCAAAAGACTATTTTTCTTTGAAATAATGAAACACTTTTAAAAACAGTAAAGATTGATCTTTTTGGTACAAAGAAACTCTTTTCAAACTTGTATAAACACTAGAGAAAGCTCAGAAATTTTAGCCCAAAAATTCTTTCTGGAAAACTGGTCACAAATAGGGTTTTTATAGCCTTTTTAAAAATATAGCCGTTGCAGCAAAAAATGGTCAGAATTGACCTTCCGGTCGACCGGCCGGTCGACCGACCAACGGTCGATTTTTGACCGTTAGCTGCTACCGGTCGACCGCCCCCTGAACCAGAGAGCAACGACTCTCTGGCCGGTTGACCGCCCGGTCGACCGGAGCAACCCGAGAGTGGGTTGCTTTCAGTCGGTCGACCAGCTTAATGGGCAGGCCAGCGTGCACGTTTTGTGCACGTTGGTCGACCGGTCCGGTCGACCGACTCTGGGTCCGGTCGACCGCCAGAGCCTGGCAGGCTATATTATGGGACAGAAAACATAGGTTTTTAATGGCTTAAAAATTCTCATAAAATCTCTAAAATTCACAAAAATAGTTTTATCATTATACCTTGAAATACAAGCTTGTGTTAAAATTTTCAACACATATCTCAAACATTTTGAACCATTTTTGTGTTAAGAAAATATTGCCGAAAACTAAAGCCTGTATTTTTCAAAACTTGAATTTTCCAAATGAACATCCGATTTTTTTAAAACTTATCCAAATACAAAGACATGATATTTAAGTACTTTGAAGCATGATGCATATGGATAGAAATCCAATATACAAGAAACATATACATATCATAGTTTTTGACTTTATTTCCAAAAATATGTTTTGTTAAAACACAAAACCTAAAACACATGAATAGGTATATCAAATTAAGTTTGTCTAGGATATGAAGCATACATGTATATAGAACATGTCTAATATACATAAACACATGTAAACTTGTTTTGATACTTATCTATTCATGAAAACCAAGATCGGTTAAACCAATCAAACCGAAAACCAAAATCAAAATATAAAACGTGTGTGTATTGTGAACTTGAGCATATCATACTATTCTAATCTTTACAAATGGATCTAAACAGAAAACTAAACTAAGTACCGAGGTCTTCTTGTAGAGCGCCGTCTCCAAGCCGACTCGATCCAAAACTCCGTGATCCACCGAGCTAGACTCCAACGAGTGCTATGTAAGATCTTGATGCTCGGGCTCTGGAATCACCATGTGAAAGCTTCCAAACCATCTTGTTGAAGTAATCACCTACTAATATCTTGAATAAAGATCTGAAACTAAAATCACAAGATTATTAGTACACATAACTACATGAGTTAATCATCATCAAAACTAGAGTGGAAGGCCTTTGGGCCAACAATGGACACTGAGATGAATGCCTTACTTAAGAATAAAACCTGGTCCCTTGTGCGATACCACCCTACCATGAATCTGGTTGGTTGTAAATGGGTTTTCAAGTAAAAATAAATCTGATGGTTTTGTTGACAGGTATAAGGCCCGCCTGGTGGCCAAGAGTTTTCATCAACAATCAGGATTAAACTATGGTGAGACATTCAGTCCGGTCATCAAACCGATCACTGTCCGTACCGTGTGCAGTCTAGCCATCTCCAAGGGATGGTTTATTCGACAGTTGGATGTGAATAATGCATTTTTGTAGGGTTTTCTTACTGAGACGGTCTATGTGGAATAACCTTCGGGGTTCATCAATCCCGCTCATCCCAATCATGTATGCAAGTTTCACCGCAGTATCTATGGCCTCAAACAGGCTCCACGGGCCTGGTTTTCTCGCCTTAGCAGTTATTTAGTCACATTGGAGTTTGTGGGCTCCAAGTCTGACACGTCTCTCTTCCTCCAACGGATCGGGACAGATCTACTTCTGGTTCTTATCAATGTGGACGACATCATCATCACAGGCAATGACTCACGGGCTGTCACTCATCTTATTCAAGAACTAGGCTGGGAGTTCTCATTAAAAGACCTAGGCCCACTGCACTATTTCTTGGGCGTGGAGTATCATCGTACACCCTCAGGTCTATTTCTCTCTCAACAGAAGTACATCCGTGACTTACTTCTCCACCCAAGATTGATGGTGTCAAGCCTGTCAGCTCGCCTATGGCCACTTCCTGTAAGCTATCCAAGATTGTTGGCAAGTCTCTCTCTGACCCCTTTATCTATTGAAGTACTGTTGGGGCTCTACAATTCTTAAGCTTTACCAGACCCGATATTGCCTTCTCAGTGAACAAGGTCGCTCAGTTCATGCAAGCTCCAATCGATGAGCATTGGAGCGCTGTAAAACAGATCCTCCGTTACCTCAAATCTATTATTCAACATGGCCTTTTTCTCTCTCTCATCATTCTTCTGTACAGCTTACTGCTTACACCGATGCAGATTGGGCAGGGTCGATCGATGATCAAAAATCTACCAGTGGCTATTGTGTCTTTCTTGGTACAAATCTTATTTCTTGAAGCTCAAAGAAGCAGTGCACTGTGGCACGATCTAGCACTGAGGCAGAGTATAGGGGTGTGGCCAATGCTGCAGCAGAGGTTATTTGGTTGCAGTCATTAGTTCGTGAGCTTAGAGTTCCGCAATCTCCCCCAATAGTTCGCTATGACAACCTCGGTGCAACATATCTTTCGATCAATCCTATTCGTTACTCCCGCTCCAAACATGTTAAGATCGACATTCATTTTGTTAGAGACTATGTCGCCAATGGAGTCCTGGATGTTCGGTTTGTCAGCACTAAAGACCAACTAGCAGACATCCTTACTAAGCCTTTGAGCTCATTCAAATTTTTTATGCTGAAGAGCAAGCTCTCGGTTCTTTCGAACCCGCTTCGCTTGCGGGGGGTGTTAGAGATATCAATGACAACACGTGACTTATGTGAAACATGTGATCCATATGAAAGACACCCCTCATGAAATCAACCATATCCTAAAATCTCTCCATGATTATAGAAACAAATGGGACTAATGGGATTCATACACCATGTGTTTCTCATTCTTTCTCTCAGTCAATATTTTCTTATTCTTTCTCTCAGTCAATGTTTTCCTATTGTATCTCCTAAATCAGTGTAAATATGTGACTAATATGTGTATATATATACAACCAAGAATCATAACTAATGGTATCTTGTCTTTGTACAAATAAGTCTTCTTCTTCTTCTTATTTATCTTTGCACAGTATATTTCACAAGGCCAATTGAGCACCTAATCACTTGAAACCACTATAAAAAGAGTAGATGGCTTTAAGAGTTCAGTGCACCACACCAATGTGTTTCAACCAAACTTCTACACTACAAAACATTTAAGTTTTTCAAAAAATGCACTGAGATTTCTCCAACACTACCAAACATGGATTGAGAGGTTTAAGGAAGTCGGAGTTGCAAGGCTCGTGAGAAGATCAAACAAAGTGGTGTCCAAGGCTTTGAGAACACAGTCAAAACCCTAACGTCCTCCACCAAAACGATATAAAGGGCAATTCAAATGAACCTTTCCTTTCATCTACCAATTTATTCTCAAAGTTTTCATTTTTTTATATGTTTTAGTCTTAACAATATGTGGACTTTCTTTTCTTTATTCTACTATGTACAAGTTATTAGCAACTTAAGTGATCTTCTTTGATAATCTATTGTGTGGTGTATTTTAAAGAATATTCATTACATTTCATTGCCAAAAACAACAAACTACTAACTAATATTCTTCTAACTTACTAATTAAATAAATTTATTAATAGATGTTTTCCTCTAACTAGGATCAAGGGGACACTATCTATTAATAAAATATTTTTACATGCGATTAGGCACTAATCAAACGCTTTAAAATTTCAATGCATGTTTAAACAACATAGAGGATAATGAAAAGCCACATATATATTACTATTCAATAACAAGATTTTAATTGAACACACAAGAAGATAGTGAAACAACGACACATAAAATTTGGTACTGAACTCTTAAAAGTAAAAGAAATTCAACAATTGAAAAGTAGCTTTCAACAATTGAAATGAAAAGAATAGTAAAAACTCATGAAAGGAGAAAATTTGAAAAGGAAAATTTGAATTTTTATGACACGAAACTCAATTTTGAATCAAACAAGCAGAATCTTTGTAAAAAGTATTGGAGATCTTTCATCTTGCTAGTAGATTGGCTGCTCTATAGTATGCTCTCTCTCTGCTTCTTTATTACTCTTATGCAGCAACAACGTTGAATGATCCAAAATTTCCAACCTCGCTGATGTCACACGGCCCTGATTCAAGCCCCGAGCCACTTCAATTAAGCCTATGAAAACCTAATTTGACAAAAATTTCCCAAATTCAACTTCCCCAATTTTCCTTCATGTTAATATCTTCTTCTTCTTCTTCTTCTTTTTTTACCTTTTTTACTTGATTTTTTCATCCCTACGAGTTGTTAATACCACCAAAGAGTATTGTCGTCATTTTACGTGAGTCGTTAATAACTGTCAAATATTAAAGTTAAAAAAATTAGGAGGTATATTTGTGTAAAAAAATTTATACAAGGTATTTTTTGAAAGGACCCACAAAGTATTTTAAAGAATAGAACACAGTCAAAACCCTAACGTCCTCCACCAAAACGATATAAAGGGCAATTCAAATGAACCTTTCCTTTCATCTACCAATTTATTCTCAAAGTTTTCATTTTTTTTTATATGTTTTAGTCTTAACAATATGTGGACTTTCTTTTCTTTATTCTACTATGTACAAGTTATTAGCAACTTAAGTGATCTTCTTTGATAATCTATTGTGTGGCGTATTTTAAAGAATATTCATTACATTTCATTGCCAAAAACAACAAACTACTAACTAATATTCTTCTAACTTACTAATTAAATAAATTTATTAATAGATGTTTCCCTCTAACTAGGATCAAGGGGACACTATCTATTAATAAAACATTTTTACATGCGATTAGGCACTAATCAAACGCTTTAAAATTTCCCATGTTTAAACAACATAGAGGATAATGAAAAGCCACACATATATTACTATTCAATCACAAGATTTTAATTGAATACACAAGAAGATAGTGAAACAACGACACATAAAATTTGTACTGAACTCTTAAAAGTAGAAGAAATTCAACAATTGAAAAGTAGCTTTCAACAATTGAAATGAAAAGAATAGTAAAAACTCATGAAAGGAGAAAATTTGAAAAGGAAAAATTGAATTTTTATGGCACAAAACTCAATTGTGGATCAATCAACCAGAATCTTTGTAAAAAGTATTAGAGATCTTTCATCTTGCTAGTGGATTGGCTGCTTTATAGTATGCTCTCTCTGCTTCTTTATTGCTCTTCTGCAGCAATAACGCTGAATGATCCAAAATTTCCAACCTCGCTGATGTCACACGGCCCGATTCAAGCCCGAGCCTCTTCAATTAAGCCTATGAAAACCTAATTTGACAAATATTTCCCAAATTCAACTTCCCCGATCCACTACTACCTTATTCCTTCATGTTAATTAACTTCTTTTTTTTTTAAAAATACCTTTTTTACTGGATTTTTTCATCCCTACGAGTTGTTAATACCATCAAAAAGTATTGTCGTCATTTTACGTGAGTCGTTAATAACTGTCAGGTATTAAAGTTAAAAAAATTAATATATTTGTGTAAAAAAATTTATACAAGGTATTTTTTGAAAGGACCCACAAAGTACAGGATAATTTGGTGCAATTTTCCTTTTTCTTTATTACTTTCATTCATTCATGAGCTAAAGTGAGAATGATGAGTTTTAACTTGGTTGGGCCTATCTCCTGGCTTTTTTTTATCTAATTCAATTTTTGATTTATTTTTTTGTTTATATGACTAAAATGCCCCAAGTGGTTGGCGTAATCATGGTAGAGTGAATGGCGACATAATGTTTACCTCTTGGTGTGATGTTCCAATCAAATTTGGTTAAATGGAGAAAAATGTGAGACATCTATTAAAAAACATGCTTGCAAATGTGGATCTTAATGGGTCTACTAATTTTCAGATCAACTCAACAAGTATCAGGTTTGAAACAATAAGAAGACACAAATTTCGTCTAGGATTTATAAATTCAATTGAATTCAACCAAATTTTCATCTAATAAGTTTATATTAGGAAAATAAGTTAGTAGAATTATAATTTTAAACCCACAATCTATTAACTTTATAAACATTTCTCTTTTCAACTTATTCTCAAATCTATTAACTTCATAAACATTTTTCCTTTCAAACTTATTCTCAAATCCACTAGTATTTTTTCTTCTATGATAAAAATTACAAACTGTTGTAATTACATGTATAAATGTATAAACAATATTATTTAATCAGTATATCCGCAACGTATTAGTATTGGTGGTTTCTTCAAATTTTGTACATTAATGTTTTTGTGTTATGTTGTATTTGATACTCATATATGTGTCTTGCAATCTTATTTAATGCTTTCCTTACTACAATTTTAACACGTGCAAATGTACATATAAAGGACTTTAATTCTAAATATTATAAATATAAATTAATAAACCCAAAACTTAAGCAAATGGGTATGGGGATTAATGGGTTCAGGTTCGGGTTAGAGTTTGCAATCCATTATAGGTTGTGAACCCAAAACAGTAACAAAAACAACTGTTGCGGCACGCACAGGCCAGGGTCTGGCCTCACCAGCAATGGCGGCACCGCCTGGCTGGCTGATGACACAAAGATAGAGAGGTATGAAAGAGAGTGAGTGAAAGGAAATGAGTGAGAAAAAAGAGAGGAGAGAAAGAAAAAAGGAAAGAGAGAAGAGCGTTGCCGGCCTGCTGGCGGCGACGGCAGCCGACCAGCGACGGTTCTACCCGTGGTTTAGCGAGTGGTGGCGAAGGAGAGAGGCAGTGTGGAAGAGGAGGGAGGGAGAGATGTAGAGAGTTAGAGAGAGATTGAGAGAGAGGGAGAGTTAGGGAGAGAGAGGGAGAGAGGGTTGGGCAGTAGTTAGGGCGTGGTCGGTGGTTGGCGACGGTCTGACCGCTGGGGAGAAAGTAGGAGAGGGCGAGGGGAGAGAGGGTGTGTGAGTATAGAGAGAGTTAGAGAGAGACAGAGAGAGTGAGGGGAGAGAGAGTGAGGGGAGAGAGATATATAGATAGAGAGATGAAGTGGAGAGTAAGGCGGTGTAGGCTAGGTCGGTGAGAAAGAAGAGAAAGGAAGAGTTTAGAAGAAGAAAGAAAAGAGAGAAGAAAGAAAAAGAATTCAATTTTATATTATTATTTTATTGGGTTAAAATTTGAGTAGTTCAGAACGACTCTTAAAATTTCTGTAAACTAGAAATTATTACCCGGAGGAATAATACAAAATTAGATTCAAGAAATTCAGTCTGATTTGCAAAGTAAAAATCCCGAGATCGATCAGTGATACCGGTTAACACCGGATTGGCTAGATTTTTGACTAATTCAGAAAATTTTTCAAAAATACACTAAAATAGCAAATATGATTTTGAAGAACAATTTGAAAATAGATTCTTAAAATTTAATTCTGTTTGTGAATTAAAAATCTTAGAGCCGATTATAGTATCTGTCGAGACCGAATTCAGAGATCTTCTAAAATAATTTAGAAAAATTTTAAAAAATCTTGAAAAATCTAAAATAATAAAAAATTGATATCTGGAGCTGAAATCAGTTTAATCTGACTATCAGGAAGGTCAAATCAAATTTTTACATCGTATTGAGTACTAGCACGGTGATACGTATTCCTTGAACCGGTTCCTTTTTTAGTTTCACCTTCAATGCCAACAAGTTGCTCAAAATCTAATTGAACGTATTGAGATGCTACAAAATCGGTGTCCCTTCCTTCATCCGAAGACTATACAACTGCTTCTTCAAGAAGAGTTTGTTGGATAAACTCTTCGTCATGTAGAGACTCTCCAGTTGCACCATAAACCTGCAGTTGTTTTCTCGTTCATTATATTGTAAAGAAGTCATCTGATAGGCATAGTATAATAGTCGTCTTGGCTCGAATATCGAGATCTCGCCACTCATCGTCCTCCATCTTGGACTGCTTCTTAGCACCAAATAAGGTCTTGTGAGTGCCCTCCTTCACGAGCAACATCGTTCCTCGTATTTTCTACAACAGAAAGTTATTCTTCCCGTCGAATTTCTCCCCCTCGAACTTCGTTGTGATCATCTTACTAGGCATAACTCTGATACCAATTGTTGTGATAAATACCATCAAACAATAACAAGCAATTTATCGTAATAAGCAATATAACTTGATCAGCACAAGAGTAAGAACACAAATTAAGAACACAAGATTTTATGGGAGGAAGGGAAAATTCGTATGAACTTGAGAAGAAAAACAGAACTTACAAGGCTTTCACACAAGGATCTCTTAAACTCTCAATATAGGATGGATAAAACTAATGAAAACAATCTCCTCACAACCTAAAATCCACAACTACGAATTTTACATACTTCTAGAATAAATCTAGACCTGTCAAATATTCAACAAAACCATCCTAGCCATCCAATCAACCGCTTTTAGAAAAAAAAGGTTCGAAAACCCTTTCAAAAACTCAATCAAAAAATAATCAGAATCCAAAAATCACCGCAACTCTTTCGAAAGCTCTTTCGAAAGGTGCCCTCCCGAGAGCAAACATGTCTTAGAGCTTTTGAAAGCTTCATATCAACTTTTGAAAGCTACCATCAGAGTTTTCGAAAGCTTCATATCAGTTTTCCAAAGCTACCAAAGCGCTGGTTGGGCCTGTGAATGTCTGTGCATGTTCGCTGAATTGTTGGAATCTCTTCCACCTTGTGGCATAATCTTCTCCAATAAATGTGAGGCACACAAAATGCCAACAAACTCGGCATACCCATATATGGGTAAGGTTCTGGTAGAAAACTTTACTACCTATTTGGGTTTCAGGTGGGTAAAGCATGAGTTTCAAAATTCAGATTTAAGTATACAATTGCCGTACAACCCGCCGGACCAGACCCGACCCATTGACCCCCTAGGAAAGAGAGATCAAGGAATTAGAGAGACTCCTGAAGGGAGGAAAATACTAGGTTTTTTGGAAACTGACATAGGGATAAGGCCAGTTCAAATGGAGACGCATAAGGCTTTATAAGAAGATTGGGGCTGTTAAAAATGTGTTTAAAGATGGAGTGGGGGTGACACTGACTGAGCAAAACATGGGCGAGGCCAGTTCAGAACATAATGGTGGCTTGATTGAGCCTAAAGGGTATAAATTTTATAAATAGTTTTAATCCCTCATTGGCTCTGGATATGGATCTGTAAGGATCTAAACCTACTAAACATGAAACATTCATATGTTTTTGCTCATTGAGTTTGAACAAAATCATCTTTTCTTTTAACTTTTGTTTTTTAGTGGTGAAAGGTAAGCCTTTGGTTCTTCATTAGATGGCTAAATCATCTTTTTTGCCCTAAAATTATTTGTGTAGAGATTATTTGGTCATATTAGAATCTATATAATGTTTAAACGAAACAAAATAAAATAACACATATGAGATGAGAATCTTATCAATTTTTTGACATATCTCAGATTGTGACAGTTGTACCCTAAGGGATGCGTGACGTGTGCCCACTTCCAGAATACCTGATTCAGAGTCTCCATCCAATTAAACTTCAAGCGGGTCGGGTAAATGGAAAAAGAGATAGAACTGGTTGAAGATCTATTTTTAAGCCTAATCATCATCCAAACGAGACAGTTATTCATCAGGGACAATTCGTCCTTATCTACAGTAAGGCTCGGACTACTAGATAGAGATGAACTCTCTCCTATCTTAATTCAAATCAGGATGTTCAGCTCAACCCCATCAAGATGAGGATTTTAAGTATTCAACTTGAGTAGACTCCCTCACCTTATCCTGTATATATTACCTATGAATAACAGATCCCGAGGAAGAGGATTACGATTGGAATCCAGAAAAACCCTAGCACACTAGAGAAGCCCACTTGTAATCACCATTGTGATAGTGGAATTCTCCTCTCTCTCCGTGGTTTTTCCCTTTTCAAGTTTCCATGTAAGTTCTTTGTGTTTGTGCTGGCTGTGATTTGATTTAACTCTCCCACTCTATTACTTTGATGCGTGAATTGATTCTTTAGAAATTTACCCACTGCAATACGCTATACAAGTGGTGTTTTGACAATCTAGAAGTTCGATTGAAAGTGTGAAATTACTCTCTCACCAGCAAACTAGCAAAGAGAGCATTATTTGCATGCAAGTAAAATTGAATCTGTGAGAAAAAAGAGCTAATGTTGTAACAATATTTTGTTCATTCATAACCTATCGGGAATCATTTTTCTTTTTTAATAGCCACTTTGGACTTTTTAGAGTCCTAGTTATAAGACGTGCACGATATCTTATGAGAATACAAGACACTTTAACAATTTTAAAATCAACTATCACTAAAACAAACATCAAAAGTGATTAAAAGTGCTCAACCTTTACACTTTAGTCTCGTTCCCAGATTGCAAACAACCATTACACTTTCAGTCTCATTCCCAGATTGCCAAACACTCTAGATGCATAACTCAAGGGAAGAAATAGAAGTTAATTAGTACTTTTTATAATTAGAATTGAGTTAAGCTTGTATACATTGTTATATAGTAAGATTACTAGTAAAATAAATGTGAACTTGGAATTACTTTTTATTTAAGATTCTTTTTTTATCATTTAATTTTCTATCAATTTCATAATCATCAAATGAAATTGTCTAAGCAGAAGTTTATCAAATTTCATAGAAATATCTAGCAAAAAATCTACTTATTATCAAATAAAAGTACAATTAAAATAAATAAAGAGTAACTAAAAAAACTAAATATGAAAAGGTATATAATTTATGTTCTCTTGAAACTTTTCTTTGTGGCATGAAGTTCCTTTGAAACCCCATGGCTTCCTAACATGAACCAACAGTTAATCAGTAGCTCCTGTAATTTAAAATAATTCATAAACTTCCACAAGAAATTTGTTATTAGTCAAATTCATAATAATCAAACAAAGTTATCTAAGCAGGTATACATCAAATTCTATAAATTCTGATCCAACATATATATTATAAAAAAAAACTACATTTGAAAAAGAAAAAGGAGTAAAAAAAGAAAAAGGAAAATAATGTAACAAAAATCATAAACTTATTTGTCTTTTGTATCTTTCTTCTTCTGTTTTATGTCTCTTCTTCTTTAGATGAAAAGAGAGCACCTTGGGAATTATACAGAGAAGAAACTATCTTAGAATTTGAAATTTAATAGGTTTCACAGTTAGAATATAATTAGAGTAGAAAATTGAAGAAAGATACTTTCTTTTTTCTGCTTTGACTAATTATAGAAAATTAAAATTTTAGAGTAGCAGTAAAAAAAAATATTGAAAGAAAAGGAGCGTGAGAGAACTTTTAAATGGATATTTCTTTTCTCAATGAATTGGTTCGCTATAGAAATCCTATTAATTAATCTTTTTTTACATGACACCAATCCTGTTATGATTTGGAATCTCTTATTTGAGGTTTTATTTTTCTCAATTAAAGATGAGAATTTATTATGATATTCTAACAGTCTATAATCACTCTTGATTGAAACTTTATTGGTGCTTTTATAAGTAACATAGATTAAAAAGCTATAAATATATTAAAATATTGGGATAAAAGTCCTTAATACTCGACATAAAGAAAGTTAAACTAAACATTATAAATTTTCTATTTTTCAGATAATTTGTAATTCACATTTAAATCTATTTATTTTAATATATTGAGAAGCATTTGGGTCCAATATACCCTAAGCAATATGGATTCGTATCTGATATCAAAGGGTAAGGTACCACCTTTAGGATTAAGAGATGATCAGACCCAATTTATATCCTAAAATGCAAATATTATAAATTTTTTTTTTAATTATTAGAATACTTACCTGCAACATTATCCGGTTGAGTTCACTTGGACCGGGCCATAGCTAATACTTGGGCTTTTTTGCATGGGTCATCCTTGCCAGTTGAGCCAGATTATGCTTCGTGGATCAGAATTAAAATAAGAATTTTGGAATTATTAAGCTTTTTGAAAACAATAATAAATATATGGTGATCGATGTTGCTTGGCAATTAATGATAATTAGATAGATCAGATATATTTAAAATGTTCTAGTTTCTAACTGATTTTTAATTCATATTGAAATCTGTTTATTCTGACATACGTTGAAACTTAAATAAATCTACTTTAAATCATAACAAATCTAATTACATATTTTCATATTTAATCATTAATAAATTTTAATCCTATTGTTGTCTTACTCATGAAATAACCGAATACGTATTTAGAAAACTGGTACTGTCAATTTATTTAGGTTTTCTTTTAGCCGAATCCTTACTTAAAATTTTGATTTTAATTTAATTAAGAGTGATTAATACCAAATCAGAATTTCGGTGAATTAAGAAAGAAATCATCATTAGAGTATCATTTTAAATAGGGTTATAACAAGGAGAACCTATCAATTTAACAAGAGATTGAAATAATAATGTGGAACTAATATAGGAAAATATAATAATTACAAAAAAAAAAAATCCTAAAAAGAAGAAAAGAAGGGAGGAGAGGAGGACAATGTTCCAAATTATTTGATTTATAGAGTACTAACAAGTTTTAGATCTGATATCTAATAACAAAGTGAGGTCTGGTAACTAAGAAGAGATAAAAAGGGGGAGAGGCTTTGGATATTTTGAATCTTTGAGGATTTTTTGTAAAGGCATTTTAGTCTTTAAAATAATAGTCATTGATGAAAAGGGAGGGATCCTAGTGTTGAATTATAAAAACCCACTGATTGTTTTTGTTGCTTTTAACTGGAAACCACAAGAGAATTTTATAAATAACATTTGCTTTTATTCTCTGGTGAAACATGTATCCTTTTGGTGAGATATGAGTTCTCACAGGGAACAAGTACACTCTGCAGTGTCCCACATTGAATTCACTAATCAGAGAGATCCAATATTGTCATCTACTGTAACAGAAGAGTCAAATGGCCACTGCAGCCACACAAGAAGAAGAAAGCCCTTCCCTTCATGAGATAAGAGAACAGGGCTACTCGAGGATTCGGTTGGGTGTGGCTAAATGAGACACTTGTCGCCGCCGGATTGGTCGCCGCTCGGCTGGGGCCCATGCTAGGAAACAATCCAAATTACTTGAGGATGAGCTGGCAAAGCAAATTACTTGTGGAGCGTAGCCTTGCCACGCCCCCATGCATGGACCTCAAGTACATGACCCCCATAGAATTAGCTAACAGATAAAGTGACAGTGAGCCTCCCCTGGCCATGGCCATGAAGCTGACATTGCCAAACACCATAGAAAAGTTTATCACTTCCTTGGCATTGAGATTAATTGGCTAGATTTGCATGGTAATCCTTCGGTTAGAATGAAACTAAGAGTTTGAATTTGTTGTGTGTTTGTGCGTACTAATCACTATTGGATCATTTGAAGGCACATAAATTTATGTGCAGAAAAAATAGGGCAATGCCAAAAATCATTTTCTGTGAAAATCTTGTAGACAATGAGAGGTCGTGACAAGATACCTGAGCATAAGAAGTGGTAAGATATTTGACTTTGAAACTCATTACTGACAACTTAAAATAAATATATTCAAAATTGTTTGTGATATATATATAGAGAGAGATAAACTTGTGTAGTTCTATAAGGATTCGAGCCCGAATCATTCTCACTCAAATACAACCATATATCGTCTGAATACAAGATTGATTCTGTTGAAATTGATCTATATTTTTCGAGTATCTATAAACCAAAAATCAAGAATACTTTTTACCCATGCATCAAGTAGGGAAAAAGCGAACGACCTAAAAAATGAGTTGGTTAGTTTAACGGTATAGAACATTTGATAACAAAAATTGGTTTATAGGGTTTTTAAATGTTTAGATCATGATCCAGTGGTCAGATCGGGAATTTGTATGTCTAAAGACAGTTCTAACCAACTCACTACTTTCGGCCGTCCATCTTGCACCGCTTAATGGAGGGCAAAAAGTATTCAAAAAACTTGATTTTTGATTTTTAGTTACTTTAAATAATATAAATCAATTTTAACGGAGTGAATCTTGTATTTGAATGTCAGTGTTGGTATTTGAGTGGGAAGGATTCGGGCCCAAATCCTTCTGGAACCACACAATTCTATCTCTCTATATATTTATTTCCTTCCAGAACTACACAATTCTCTCTCTCTCTCCCCCCCACTCTCCCCCCTCTCTCTATATATATATAATCTCTCTCTCTCTCTCTCTCTCTCTCTCTCTCTATATATTATATATATATATATATATATATATATATATATATATATATATATATATATATATATATATTGATTGAAAAGTGTACACACACGTGTGTATAGAATTGTGTCATTCCGGAAGAATTCGAGGCCGAATCTTTCCCACTCAAATACAACTTTACGACATATGAATGCAAGATTCATTCTGTTGAAGTTGATTTACATTATTTCAAATAATTAAAAGCCAAAAATCATGTATTTCGAATATTTTTTGCCCATCGTCAAGTAGGCGCAAAATAGAAGGCTGAAAATAGCATATTGTTTATATCTACATCTTTAAAAATATAAATTCTCCATCTAATCATTTAATCATAATTCAAACACTTAAAACTCTCACACACCATTAAATTAACCAACTCATTCCTACTTAATGGATGGGCAAAATATATCCAAAATACACAATTTTTTATTTTTAATTATTTGAAATGATGTAGATCATCTTTAACGGAGTGAAGCTTTCATTCGGATATTGTAGGATTGTATTTGAGTGAGAACGATTTGATCTCGAATCCTTCCGGAATGACAGGGGTCTCTATATATATATATATAGAGAGAGAGATAGACTGGGTACATGTGGAAGGATTCGAGCCCGAATCCATCCCACTCAAACTCAATCTCATGATATTCAAATACAAAATTACTCTGTTGAAGTTGATCTACATTGTTTAAAGTAATTAAATTTAAAAACCAAGTCTTTTTAATACTTTTTGCCTATCTATCAAGTTGGCGCAAAATAGACGGCTGAAAATAGCATTTTACTTAGATCTGTAACTTTAGACTTATGAATTCTCGATCCAACCCTTTGATCATGATCTAAATATTTAAAAAAAAAATCACACACACCAATTTTAGTTAGATTTCAAATATTATATACCGTTAAACTAACCAACTAACTATTTCATCCGTTCATTTTGGTCTAATTGATGGGCAAAAATTATTCAGAACACTTGATTTTTAATTACTTTAAACATGATCAACTTCAACGGAGTGGATCTTGTATTTAAATATCGCGAGATTGAGTTTGAGAGGGAATGATTCGGTTTCGAATACTTTTGCATGTACCTAAGTTCTATGTGTCTATATATAGACTAATGTCATTCCGGAAGGATTCGAGGCCGAATTCTTCCCACTCAAATACATTCATAAGACATTCGAATGCAAGATCCACTACATTGAAGTTGATCTACATTATTTTAAGTAACTAAAAATAAAAAATAATGTGTTTGAAAAGTTTATCCATCAAGTAGGCACAAAATGAACAGTCAAAATAGTCAGTTCGTTAGTTTAACGGTGTATAATATTTGAAACCTGACAAAAATTGATATGTGTTTTTTTAAAAATGTTTAAATCATGATCAAATGGTTGGATCGAAAATTTATACGTCTAAAGTCATAAATCTAAATAAAGTGCTATTTTCGACAGTCCATTTTGTGCATGACACTTGATGGATGAGAAAAAATATTCAAAATACATAATTTTTGTTGTTAGTTACTTAAAATAATATAGATCAACTTCGGCGGAGTGGATCTTGCAGTCGGAAGACTCCGCCTCGAAAACTTTCAGAATGACACAAGTCTTTCTCTCTCTTTATATATATAGAGAGCGATAGATTTGTGTTGTTCCGGAATGATTCAAGTCTGAATTTTTCCCACTCAAATAAAATCATACATCATCCGAATATAAGATCCATTCTGTTGAAATTGATCTATATTATTTAAAGTATATATAAACCAAAAATTAAATATTTTAAATATTTTTTATCCATACATCAAGTAGGCAAAAAATAGACGGCCTAAATAGTGAGTTCGTTAGTTTAACAGTGTAGATCATTTGAAACCTAACAAAAATTATTTTGTAGTTGTTTTTAATATTTAGGTCATGATCAAATAGTCGGATCGAGAATTTGTATGTCTAAAGACATAGATATAACTAACTCATTACTTTCGGCTGTTCATTTTGCGCCGTTGGATGATTGAGCAAAAAGTAATCAAAATAATTGATTTTTTTATTTTTAGTTACTTTAAATATAGATCAACTTCAACGGAGTTAATTTTGCACTTGAATGTTGAATGTTGATATTTGAGTGGGAAGGATTCTTGCTCAAACCCTTTCGGAACTACACAAGTCTATCTCTATATATCAAAACAAAAAAGGAGACAGAATCCAGCTCGAAACTGACAATTTAACGGGTCGAAGATTGGATTGCAATCTTTTTGGACCCAATATGATGAACAAGTTCCATGGAGTTTAGTAGCTTTCTATTTTAGTGAAATGGGCACCTCTGCTATCTGCAGTTCTTGCTGCAGCCCAAGACAATATTAGGCATGGCTGCTACTGTCTTCTATCAAACACAAACCTCTCTCTCTCTCTCTCTCTCTCTCTCTCTCTCACATGCACCATGGAGGTGGCCTTCTCCTTGTGTTTATCCAAGACAAAAAAAGCCATGAGGTCGAGATCTTGAAATCACAGAGGCAGGAAATAAAGGGATAAGGGTGCACTCAATCACTCACAGGTTTTGTAGGATACTGGTGAAGAGATATCTAACACCCACCTGGAAACAAAACCTAGCTACATAAATTGTTACTGCTTATGCTTGTAATAAAAATTAATATTTGCAAAAGTGACAAGATTGTTGGTACCAAGGGAAAGGGACATCTCAAAGAGGATAATTAGTTTGTGGGCAAGGAAATTTTAGACCTGTGCTCGCCAGCAGCTGGATTCTTGGACTCAGTAGCACTGCAATACTGCAACTTTGTGCTTAATTAAATATTGCTTGTTTAATTTTAAATAACTTTTGCAGAAGAAACCTGCTTTCATTAGTTAGAGGATAGTTGTCAATATATTGCAAATTGTATGTGAGTTTGATTACAACTTCATCTACTTGTAGTGGGTTATCCATCAATACATTAGATGTTACTGCTACACACAATATAAGGTGCCCGTAATTAGTATTAATTCTGTTTATTTTAGATGCTCCATCTTCATTACCAAAAGAAGTTATCTTTAATAAAAAAATAACATTTGAAATCTAACTATATATTAATGATTAATGTTGTTCAACAATGTACCTTTTATTTGCATTCTTTTTCTCATTTTAAAATTCTTTATGCATTATGTCTTAATTAGAAATTTTTCCATCTGTGTTGGTATTAGTGTTCGGTCCAAGTCAACAATCTTAAATGTTAATTAAGCATTATTTTGTGCATGTTTGTGATATAATCTACTCTTAACTGACATAATTTCCTTGCAATGCACTTAAAACTACTTTTCACATAAAGACTCCATAAAGTATTATCTCAAAAAAGACTCCATAAAATAGTGGACAGTTATAACACTGGCTTGTGCAACCCACTATCTTAAGGCAAACGAGAAAATTTTGAATCCATTATCCTTTAAACTTCACAGAGCCTCTTTTTGGAGTTTGTATCTTGCATTTTGCTTGGCTGAGAAAAGAATATAGAAAAAGGAAAAATTTCTCCATTCTCCATCCTTGTGACAATGAGCCACATCAGCCTAGTCTACAAATCAAAGGTCTGAGTATCGCTGCTCTTAATCTTGTATGCCTTTGGAATAATGAGTTACAAAGCAACATATCATAAAAGTGTTAGGGTTTAAATTGTTCCCTATAAACAAATTTAAAGTTTATTTTCATTTACCAAACTGCATGGACAATCCAAATGGGGGGTGAGGCATATATTCATCTTGATCTACATCATCATGAAATGTATTTGAAAAATAAATTATCGTACTTGGAAGCTCCTAAGTCATCCATCCTACAGTCTTCTGTTCTTAAAAAGTTATTTGTTTCACATTTATTAAATAATTAAATATGTTAAAAATCTTTTTGTCCATATACACTTACGATATTGTAGCTCTAGATGAATGATGTGAATTATCTATTTAGATTGGCCGTCATGTGATCTCTTTGCAGGAGAAAATTAATAGAAGTGGAGAAAATAATAGATGAGGAGAGTAGAATACCAAGTCGTTAACACTGCAAGAAGATTTTTCAGTAGTCAATTCTAAATATATAATTATTACTCTCAACTTTCTTGCTCGATAAGTGTGTTAAAACATAAAAAAAAAAAATTCCTTTACTCTTTCTATAATTTTAGAATTTTAGCATAGTAGAAAGAGCATTTCATGCTCCCTAGAAATATCTTTCCATTGTCTCACCCATAAGAGGATAAATAGCTTTTATGGAGATACCTAGTAAAATATCCTCATCCACCACATCTCATCAACCACATGAGCCAGTGAGGGCTAACCACCACTCAAGCAAAACTCTTGGATCTTTCTCCAAAAACAACACTTGTGGAGGGTGAAAAAAGCCCCTCTTCATTAGTGATTGAATCTAATAAACACAACGTAGGACCCAAGCCCACCACACACACAAATTAAGCGTAAGTCCAAAATTAATTTAACCCATCAAATCATTGTTGTTGCTGCTGCCGCTGCCTTAGATCTCAAAGAGACGGACACGGACAGATATACTCCTCTCCTTCCTCGGTTCACGTGAAAGCCTGCCATCCAATTAAAGGTGAGGCCACGTAGGCCCTAGAATCCGGGCTGGCCAATGGGAGGGCGCCATGTTAGCAGATAAGCAAAGCTTTTTCATGGCGGACATGTTGGTGTGTGGACACAATGGGCTAAGGGAGCCCAAAGCCAAACAAGGACGTCGACATGCAACTGGGGGGGACAAGCTGTGGGGGTTCTAGAAATGTCCTTGGTTTTTGTAAAGAACCACGGAGTGATGAGTTTGGGAGTTCCTGGGGTTCACACCTTTCACTTTAGCTTAGGATTCTGATTGAAGATTTGCTACTTTGTAACATTTTCCAATTTTAGGGGTCATGGATCAATCTAGGGTTAATGCTTAAGTGCTAGGAAACTCCATTAATGTTGTCCACGAGAGCAATGCTGGGTTAATCTGTTTTTAATAGAGGCGAGATGTCCTCCATGTTCAATGCATCAAGCGCCAACGCATTTCGGTGAAATATTGATCAGCCCACAATGCTGCCAGTAAACTTTCTCTACTGGTGAAATCGACAAGTCAATTCGTTGATTAATAAAAGTCGTGTGTTTATAAATAGAGATGGGTATGATTCACAATAGAGATGAGTACAATAATGGATGGTTGCTATAAGTTAATAAATCAGTTTATTCTGATCAGTTGACATAATTTGTTTTGCAAGCTTCCTCGTTGCTTGTTTCACGTACTAGTGCATCGCATCTGGTACACTGAATAATTCTTTCCTTGTTAACCACCAGAGTTGGGTAACATTAACTTTGATTGTAAACAATAACAATACCTGTTGTCTCATAAATAGTCTCAGAGAAATTGAGAAATTGGTCAGCCTATAATGGAAGTTTCAAAATTGCTTATTATTTTTAATTATTGTTCTGGAAATAAATAGTCCCTCTATCCTGAAGGACTCGGGCACCATCCCAAAAGACTAGTCTGTTAGGTGGAGTTGCCCAAATCCTTATAAACCCAAGACCATCCCCACGTCTAGCCGATGTGGGATTATTTGTTCGACCCAAATCCCAACAATCTGTTGGAAAAAATGTATGAAATACTGCTAATCTAATTAAATTAAACTTTCAAGAAGGAAGGAACTTCTCTATGTTGGTCGAGGCGTGCGGAGCACTGTTCTTAAGAGTAGATCGCGCCCCTCTGAGAGAGTATTTTGGTGCAGCAGGTTGATGGCGGCCTACCATCTAGGACTCAACGATCGCTGGCCCTGCAAGCGTGCACTCGCAGTGCACAGGCTCTCGAACAGCTCGATTTTGTTTCCTCCAGAGATGCAGGGAAGAACTGAAGAGTCTAAGGAAATTTCAGAGGAGAGGAAGATGGTTGAGTTCTGTTTTTGAGACAAGGGAATAGATCCTTTATAAAGAGAGTTTATCATCATTAGGAAATCTTTAGGAAGAGAACATAATTTTTGAACAGAGAACCAATCTTTTCTTGTGAAAAGAAACAAAATTGCCTTGGAAAGTGTCACTGCAATGACAGGACAGGACATGTAAAGATACGAATCTCAACAGCTATTTCTGACCCAAATATTATGACAAGATTTGAAAAAGATCTTATTTTAATTTTAAATCCAAAAATAAAATTGGCAAAACTTAGCCAATTCGGGCACACCCGAGAGGCTCTGAAACCCGGATTTGCACCCCCCTGCACGTGCGATGCGGGCGCACATGCGTATTAAGGTTTTCTGGATCTTGTAACCCAATTCCCTTCACTGGGCCTTAATGGGCTTGTGTGCGCGCGAGCACCCCCTGGTTTCTAGCTCACACAACCCATCATGAAAGAGACTCCCTATATAACCACTAAAAAGTTCTTTTCCTATCCAATATGGGACTAAAAAAACTATACTTAATTTTGAAATACCCTCAAAATATTAACAATCCCCCACTATTTCAAAATTAAAGGAAGGACAATAGGAATGAGAGAGAAGAGGAGGAAACATAAGAACTCAATGCATCAATAATGGTGACTTTTGGTCTATGAACCACTACCTAAGATATGTAGGTGTATCCCTGATTGGTAGTCAAAAGTGCATTTTTATCATAACATTTACCATCACATTTTCATATTTATTCATTTAATTCTGCACAATTATTAATAATTTATAATTTATTGTGTGCAGGTCTCGAATTATTATTTTAATAATAAATAAAGCTTAATGAAGCCCAAAAGCCCATATTTGAAGCCCAAGAGTCAAAGTGCAATTATGCAAGGGCTAAAGTTGCAATTATTAAAGATGAGGGAAGGATAGAATTCTACCCAACCCTAAACTCTTGCAGGATGAGCATAAAAGCCAAAGATAAGAAAGAAATTCGTGGATAAAAGATTTGGGATATTTGAGATCAAGGTAACTTGATTTCTAAGTTATCTCGAAAATCCAGAATAAAGAGCCAGGATCACACTTCCAGAAGCAAGCGCCCAGATGGACGGACCAGAAGAAGCCACGCGCCAAAGCGCGTGGCCAGATTCCCTAGAAATGTCGCAATTCCACGGCAAAATCCCAGTTTTTGCGGCACTTTGATGTTATCTGGATACCAGATTTCGTGGGCGACTTTATCCGGGACTCTTCGACCTTCTGCACCTATAAATACCCCCTGCAGTGCAACGTACAGAGTAGTCCAGCGTCCAGCAAAGGGCCAAAAAGCTAGGGTTTTTTAGGTTTTTCTTCTAGGTTAGATTTTATTTCCTCCATTGTAAATTTCTATTTTCTTTCTGTAAAAAACTGAGAGGAGACGATGTATTCATGGAGGAAGGGATCTACTTGTACTGATGGTGACAGTCGGTGTAAGTTCTATTTTTCCACCATTGTTTATAATCAAATCGAGGTTTGCTTTTATTTTTGTATTGTTTTATTTTCTTTTCTTCTTATTTAATCTTGTGTATCTCAGTATTTACTTCCTTCTATTTGTTCTCTAATGTCTTGCCCACCATGAGAACCAACTGCTTCGAGAATACCTAGCGAGGAAGAGCCCTTGATGGCCTATGGCGATGAACAGGTCTTCATAGTTGCTTTTATTTCATAGTTAGGAAGGCGGACGATCCTATATGCCATGCTTGTACGCCTTCCAAGAAAAGGTAAATCATCGCAACGGTTCAAACGGTAAGCAGACTGAAGAGGTAAGTTTTCTTTTTCTTTTCTTTTCTTTTTGTAGATTAAATCACAACTTCTCCCAATTCTTTATTTGCCGACCCATTGTAAATACCACTTCCTTTCTAATTTAACTAATAAAAATAAAAACTTTAGAGAAACTTGCTTAACGCTTCCATCGCAGTCCCTCCCTGAGGATCACGACCCGCATAGCCTTGCTACAGCGGATTAGAATTGAGAACTTGCACATCCTATTCTTAAAACTAAAATACTACATTTTGTGTGCAGGAAATCTCAGTCAACAAATTGGCGCCGTTGCCGGGGAGGGACGGTAAGTTATTCTCTAATAAAAAAATATTTTTTATTAACTAATTCTTTTATTCTTTTCTGTTTGCAGGTTTGGAGAACAGGAAACAGAAACATAGCAGCAGCAGTGGACATATAGCTATCCTGTGCCTCTGCCCTCGAAGACAGAACACAGGAAGCTACTGTTTTGCCGCAGATCTCCGGCCAGAGCCGCAATTCTGCGGCAACAGTAGAGAACTACTGATCCCAATTTCTGCAGGTTGCTGCAAAGTTCAAATACTGTTTACTGCTCTGTTGATTTTGTTCTGTGATAACCCTGCTTACTGCTAATTAATTCAACAGTAAAAAGTTTGTTGTTAATGATAAAAATTGATTAGACGTTTGCATATTAGGCACGTGTCTTTTCAAGTTATTTATTTTTACTGTTGAAGAGTGCTAGCGACAAGGTACATTTGCATAGCATATAGATTAGGAAACACTCTTGGTTGTTTACTGCTTTCTTGAGTGATTACTTTTCTACAGCTTTACACGTACACTAATTCATCTTAAGGGCATAACCCATAAATAAGATAAGGTGGGGATTTCATCACCCTTCCTTAGCCCAAAAATCATATCCAAAGCACTCACTAACCCAAGCCTAACTTAAAAATTAGTAGACGTTGGCCCTAGGGACACTCGGACTCAATTAGGAGATTATCCTAAGGGGGAACGGTGTTGGAAGTTGACTCCTGCCAAATCAGTGTCTAGGAAGGGGATTGAGGGCCGAAAGCCCGAAGATTGGTGGTTATTTAATTAAGGAAACTTTCATGGAGGATGGAGTCTTCGCTTGTACTGAGGTGACAGCGGTATGAGCCCGCTTATCTTCCATTGTTAATGAAATCCGTTTAAGGTTCGTTTTTGTTATTATTTTATGTTTTTCATCTCTTGTTTATTCTTGTGTTTCTCTGTTTCTATTTTCTTTCTTCTATTTGTTCTCTAATGCCTTGTGAACAATGAGACCCAACTGCTTCGAGACTGCCTAGCCAACGAAGATCCCTTGATGGCTTATGGCGATTAACTTCCTATACGCGATACTTGCAAGTCTTCCGAGAAAAGGTAAATCATTGCACGGATCAAAGGTAAGCAGGCTGAAGAGGTTCGTACGTGTTTTCTTTATTTTCTTTCTTTAGTTTTGATCCACATCTTCCACAATTCTTTTCTTCACTTCATTGTAAATACTATTCATTGTAAATACCACTGCTAATAATAAAAAGAAAAAAAAAGGAGATAACTTGCTTAACGCTTCCATCGCAGTCCCTCCTTGAGGATCACGACCCGCATAGCCCTGCTACCGCGGATTAAAATTGAGAACTTGCACATCCTATTCTTAAAACTAAAATACTACATTTTGTGTGCAGGAAAACTCAGTCAACAAATTGGCGCCGTTGCCGGGGAACCTCCCACCACTCTTGCCCTGACCTGGCTGATTAACTTGTGGTCAAAGTCTACACCCTACCTCCCGTGGACAGTCTAACCAGTTAGGAGTCGTCTAGGTCTAGGTCTACCCTAACTTAAGTTAGAAATTTTTCTTTTTTGTTTGTTTTTTTTCTTTTGTTTGCTTTGTGTGATATGGCCTATAACAATAATTTTTTCAATTTTAATGAGGATCCATATTATACACCAACCTCTTTTTCGGATATTACCAACCCGGCATATCATAACTCTAACCAACCTAGTGTGCCAGATTGGTCTTATCCGAATCATTACATGCCCCAGTCCCAATACTATGAATAAGATTGGAATAATCATCACTACTCTTCACAGAGTCAATGGGGATTCAACACCCCTGAGCCATATTTCTTGACAAGTTATTTGAGGATAAGTGCGATTTTAGTGATAAGATGACACATGTTGAGGATTATAATTTTAAAGTTCCCTTTAAAAAATGAAGATTTGATCTAAGTATCTTCAAAGAGCCAAGCACTGAAATATCGCATGAGAATATAGTTCAAGAAACTCCGATTGACTTAACTTTCGAAAGTCTCTTTGAAGAAGAACTCCTGTGTTTAGATACACCGATTAAGGAGATGTTGGTTAATTATTCACTTCCAGGGAAAGTGTTGATTTAAGTTTTGAGGAGATGTACGGAACTGAGCTAGAATTTCTCGGCAAGGAAGTTCCAACTGAAAGGTGTGATGAATTTTTAAATAATGGAGGTGGACATATGATGAGGAAGAGCCTAAAGAAGATGAAACTGGGGGGAGAGAAAGTTAAAACAAAAATGTTGGTCTCCCCATTGTGCCTTATAAAGAGAACCCATTGGAATGATGGGAAACGAGCTAGAGGGATGAATCCTAAGCAGCTCTAGGTGAGAGTGATACATGTATTGTACATATTATGGTATACTATTATTTTTTGCCTCTCTTTACATTTTTCTTCATGCATTCATGCATTTCATACATTGAGGACAATGCATGAGATAAGTGTGGGGGAGGGTTTACTAACATAGAAAAGATTAATTAATAAAATAAAAAAAAATATTTTTCTCTTTATTTGTTCTAACATTTCAAAAAAAAATTTAAAAAAAAAAATTTTAAAAAAATTTAAAAAAAAAAACTTATAAAAAGGATAATACTTTGACTTATTTTTTTTGAAAGAAATCTAAGTTAGTTTTAAGGATTAGGAAAATCATGATTAGGATTTCTAAAAACTTGGTCAAAATAAATAAATTGTTTAAATTTTAGGTATAGGAAGAGAAATTGAATAATTAGTTAGTCTTAATTTTTACCTTAATGAAAAGTGCATTCCTAGTACATATCTAGGATTCTAAGACAAAGACCTTGTGCCTCATAAAAAAAAAAAATTAATATCACCAATTAAGCTGGATACATGTGCCTCAAGAAGTATAAGTATTCACGCCTAAAGGTGAGTTCTAAATAAAAATAAAGTCCTTAATTTTGTGGCCTAGTTCATTCAAATTTGAGTCCGTGGGGTGTTTTCTCACCTGGTGCCCTAAAGCCGACCGGTTTGGGAGCCACCGACTTTAAGTTCGCTACATGGGTGGATTAGAAAGCCTAAGAAAACTGAGAAATATTATACATGTATTAACACATCTATTAGTCAATTAGTTAGGTATGAGGGCCTCAAGAAGCCTTGATACTTATACGAAAGAATATTAGATGAGTTATACATGCCAAAAAAAAAAAATTATTAACACATCTATTAGTCGATTAGTTAGGTATGAGGGCCTCAAGAAGCCTTTATACTTACACGAAAGAAAATTAGATGATGTTATAAAAATAATAAAGAGGCATGAGAGTCCAAGTTAAGGAATTGCTAGTAAAAACATAAGGATGCATATGATTTTTGGTAACGAAAAAGACTATATTAGAAATTCAATTTTAATTCTTACCTAAAATGGAAAACAATTAACTTTATTAAGACTAAGTTTAAAGAATGAATAAAAATGAGGATCCTAAAACTTATAGACTACTTAGTCTCTTCAAATATAAGTCAAATATTTTCTTTTTTATGGATTTTGTGGGTGTAATCCGCTGAAAACCCTCACGAGACAACACTCGTCCTCTAGGGTAACCTAGGGGTTTAACGGCTTGTTGCACACGCTAAGTGCAACCGTGATTCCTACGAAAGTGAGTTAGTTAGATTAGATTTTCTTTTTCTTTTTGATTTTTACTCGAGGACGAGCAAAAAGATAAGTGTGGGGGTGTGATTAGTAGTAAAAAATGCATAATTGTCATCTTATTTACCATCACATTTGCACATTTATTCATATTATAATGCACATTTATTAATATTTTGTAATTTATTGTGTGCAGGCCTCGAATTCTTATTTTTATAATAAATAAAGCTTAATGAAGCCCAAAAGCCCACATTTGAAGCCAGGTGTAAAAGTGCAAATATCAATTGTCAAAGTGCAAATACACAAAGGGCTGAAGTTGCAAATATCAAAGATGAGGGAAGGATAGACTTCTACCCAACCCTAAACTCTTGCAGATGAGAATGAAAAGAGTGCAGAGATAAGAAAATTCATTTAAAAGAGATTGGGAGAATTCAAAATCTAGGTAACTTGATTATCAAGTTATCTCGAAATCCCAATATGAAGAGCCAGGATCATACTTCCAGAAGCAGGCGCCCACATGGACGGACCAGGAGAAGCCACGCAACAAAGCGCGTGGCCTGACTCCACTATACTGCCGCAATTTTGCGGCAAAAGCTGCAAATTTGCGGCATTTTGGATGAATCTGAATACCAGATTTCGTGGGCAACTTCATCCGGGACTCTTCGGCCTTCTGCACTTATAAATACCCCCTGCAGTGCAACGTACAGGGCATCCAGAGACGATTAGGGTTTTCTTTAGCCATTTTTTATTTCAGCAAGTTGTAATTTTCGTTTTATGCCCGTTGTGGAGAAGAAGGAGCTTTGTAATTGGAGATTATTCTGCAATAAAGGTCACTCTTTGTTCTCATTTAATTTCTGCAATTTAATTTTATTTTGTGATCTCTCTGGTTTTCTTTTTAATTTGTGATCTCTTCTGGTTTTCTTTTTCTTTGTTTCCTTGCAATCTTTCTCATTAAATAATAATAAAAAAAATAATAAATAAATTGAAAAAGAAAAAAAATAATGATGATGAACTAATCCTCTCTAGTGGTTTGCTGAGATTCTTAAAGCAACCCTAGAGCAGTTAAGCCTTGATCTGATTAACGAACATCTCTAGAAATCCTAGGTTTAAAGGCAACTTTTCTAGAAGATTAAACAAATACCTAGAATTCCTAATCTAGGTTGCATATTAAAAAGACTTTTCATGATTTCAAACTTAAGAACTAGGACAGCATAAATTTGAGATTCATCTTTTATTAAGCTGTACCTAGATGTTAGGATGAACCATAGCTTGGCTTTTAAATAATGTAACTTAGTTAGAATCTTATATTTAATTTTTCTTGCTTGAATTATTTGTAATAACCTAGGGTGAATCATGTACATCTTAAGATGAAGATCAAGCCCCTTAACTTGCAATAGGGTTGTGGTAGAAGATCAGCAAAGCCACATCTTTCATATCATATATCTCAAATCTAATCACTTCTTCTCTTATTTTGAAGTTAAAGAGGAATCGGGTCGAAAAGCTTGCATCGCATCCTTCCCTGAGGATCACGACCCGCTTGAGCCCTTGCTACAGCGGATTCGCATTGAGACTAAGAAATATGAACTTTAATTCTTTTTATTCTTAAAATCTCAATCAATCCCACAGGAAGTTGGTAAAACATAAATTTTCTATGAACCAATCTTCCTAATTATGGATCATTGACCTACAACCACATATCATTCATAGAACCGAGCTGTTCAAAACGGGTTGACGCGGATCGGCCATGCGCCCTACCTGGATATTTATGAGCGCTCTAGCGAATATGTCTACATTCTCATAGGAAGCGACCCCACCTCCACACTCATATAGGTGGATCTATCAAGTGTGCATTGCAATTAAACACACCACCCAATAAGGACTATAGTAATCCATTAAGAGCTAATGCTCATCCTTTGCACATTGCAATTTGCACTATCTACATCATAGGAAAGGACTTCTCAATAATAAAATAATGATAGAGCATCTTCAAGTCAACAAATGATTTGTTATTACCCATATGAACCTACTTCATGAGTTCATCAATCACATAGGTTGGGTTACTATTATTTTTGACTCTTTGTTATAGACATGAGTCTCATTCCCCTCGATGTATTCTTCACTAGTTTTCTCCCTAGTGGTTTGGTAAATAGATCACTTATATTAAGCTCTGATCTCACATAGTCAAGAGATATGATCCAATCATCTAGCAGCTGCTTTACAATTTATGTCTTAGGCGTATATGCCTACTCTTTCCATTGTATATTTTATTCTTAACTATAGCAATAGTAGCTTGATTATGACAATGAATAGACACAGATGGATCTGGTCTCTTCCAAATTGGTATATCAATCAAAAGATTCCTGAGCCACTCAACTTCAGTACCTGCCTTCTCTAAGGCAACAAACTCAGACTTCATAGTGGAGCGAGCTGTGACGGTTTGCTTGGATGATTTTCAAGACACCGCACCCCCACCAAGTGTGATCACATATCCACTTGTGGACTTTAACTCATCAGAATCAGAGATCCTGTTAGCATCTGAGTATCCCTCTAAAACAAAAGGAAAGCCACAATATGTCAAACTATAATTAATAGTTCCTTTCAGATACTTTAGCATTCAATACAATGTTGTCCAATGGTCCTTATTAGGACGTGAGTGTAACGACTAAGTCGTCCCACGGCATAAGCAATGTCAGGTCGTGTATAGTTAATCAAGTGCATTAAACTACCAATAATTTGTGCATACTCAGATTGTGACACACTTTCTTCTTTGTTCTTTCTTAAGTGAATGCTACCATCATAAGGTGTGGAAACAGGAGTGCAGTCAAAATGACCAAATCTCTTCAACATTCTTTCTATATAGTGTCCTTGTGAAAGCATGATCTGATCAGAATCTCTAGTTATTTTAATTCTTAAGATCACATCAACTTCACCCATGTCTTTCATATCAAAATTAGAAGACAAAAATAATTTGGTGTCATTTACAATTTCTAAGTTTGTACCAAATATAAGCATATCATCAACATATAAACATATGATAACACCAACATTATCCTCAAATTTAGTATAGATACATTTATCAGCATCATTAATCTGATAACCATTGGAAATAAGAACACTATCAAATTTATCATGCCATTATTTGGGTGCTTGTTTTAAATCATATAAAGATTTTATAAGTTTGCAGACTTTGTGTTCATTTCCTGTTGTCGGACAACCTTCAGGTTGGTCCATATATATTTCTTCTTCCAGTTCTCCATTTAAGAATGTAGTTTTAACATCCATTTGATGTATCACAAGCTTATGAATAGATGCTAAAGCAAACAACACTCTAATAGATGCAATTCTAATCACAGGAGCAAATGTATCAAAATAATCAAAGTCTTTCTTTTGAGTGTATCCTTTAGCAACCAATCTAGCTTTAAATTTATCCAAAGACCCATCAGGTTTCAGTTTTCTTTTAAATATCCATTTACAACCAATTGGTTTTGCACCTAGTGGCAAATCAACAAGTTCCCAAATGTGATTTGATAATATGGATTCTAATTTATTATTAATAGCCTCTTTCCAGAATGGAGCATCCGGAGAGGAGATCGCCTCTTTATAAGTGAGAGGGTCATCATCAACAAGAAATGTAAAGAAATCTTTATCAAAGTCAGTTTCTTTTCTAACTCTTTTACTTCTCCTTAGTTTAATCTGTTCATTATCATTAGATTCTTGTGCATGACTAGATGAAGAAGCATGAGAAGTTTTATCAACATGAGTTTTTAATGGAAAAACATACTCAAAGAATTCTGCATTTTTAGTTTCAACAATAGTGTTAATCTCCATAACATTATAATCACTTCTAGTCACAAGAAACCTATATGAAGCACTATGATGTGCATAGCCTATAAACATGCAGTCAAAAGTTTTGGGTCCTAGTTTCTTTCTTTTGGGTTCAGGTAGAAGAACTTAGCTAGGCACCCTCATACTTTTAAATAGTTTAAGTTTAGTGCATGACCTTTCCAGATTTCATATGGAGTTATACCAGTTTTCTTATAGGGTATTCTATTTTGAATATGACAAGTAGAGAGTATAGCCTCCCCCCACAGATTCAGAGGTGCACCAGAACTTATAAGCATAGCATTCATCATATTTTTGAGTGTTCTATTTTTCCTTTCAGCAACACCATTAGATTCAGGTGAATATGGAGGGGTAGTCTCATGAATTATGCCATGTTGTTCACAAAATTCATTAAATTGTTTAAGTTCATATTCACCACCTCTATCCGATCTCAATCTCTTGATTTTCTTATTTAGTTGATTTTCAACTTCTGATTTATATTTGAGAAACATTTCAAAGGCTTCATCTTTAGATCTTAACAGATAGACTACTGTATATCTTGAACAGTCATCAATAGAGGTGATATAGAATCTTTTCCACCTCTAGTTAAGTTATTTTTAAGGTAACCAAGATCACTATGAATAAGCTCAAGCAATTCAGATTCTCTTTGTATACTTTTACATGATTTCTTAGTGGATTTAGATTCAACACATATTTCACATTTGTCATGATCAGATATAATTACATTATGTAAGAGACTTATATCTTTCATTTTCTTAATGTAAGAAAAACCAACATGTCCTAACCTACCATGCCAAAGATCACAAGAGTCAATCAGTAAGCAGAAGAAGTAGATGCATTTTCATTCATGATTTTAAGTATATTCAGCATAAATAACCCTGACTACAGTACCCTTTACCAACAAATTGTCCATTCCTACTCATTACAATTTTATCAGATTCAAAGCAGACCTTAACTCCAGCTTTTCCAAGAAGGGAAAAGAAATGAGGTTCCAACGAATCTCAGGAACATGAAGCACATCTGTAAGAGAAAGGATCTTCCCTGAAGTGAGCTTGAGAAGCACCTTTCCCTTATCTACAACGGGTGAGGGCCTCGAATCGCCCATGAACACTTGTCACCATCATCAACAGAGGAGTAAGAAGAGAAAGCTCCTCTGTTGGCACATATATGTCGGGTTACCCCGGAATCAATCACCCAATTCTTATTATGTGCAACCATGTTTACTTCAGAGATTACAGCAGCAATAATGTCACTCTCAATCAGGCTAACTTGTGGTTTGGATGGAGCCTCACCAGTCTTCCGGAATCTACATTGTGCTGAGTAATGTCCGGATTTGCCACACACAAAACAGTTTCCTTTCTTCTTGAAAGTAGAGTTAAGGTTTCTTTTCATCTTAGGATTCTGATTTGATTTGAAGTTTGGCTTATGAAAATGTTTCTTTAGTTTAGAAGGCTTGCTTTCAATTAGATTTGTCTTGGAAGTAAGCTCCTTGGCCCTTTCAGTTTTCTCTCTTTCTTTATTTTTCTCTTCAATTCTAATATGAATTATTACATCTTCAAGGTTCATTTGTTTTCTTTTATACTTCAGTTCTTTCTTATAATCTTTCCATGAGTCGGGTAGTTTTCAATTAGGGCTCCAACAACAAAGGATTCGGGTAGGGTGATATTTTCATTTTTAAGATCATCAATTAGAACATGGTATTATGAATTTGAGAGGAAATATCTTTTTCATCAGATATGACAAAATTCAGAAATTTTCCAATAGCAAATTTTTGAGTTCCAGCATCTTCAAGAATGTATTTCTTATTAAGACTTTCCCAAATTTCAGTTGCAGTTTTATAAGGACAGTAAACATCAAACAGTGCATTACTAAGTGTGCTAAGAATGATGTGTCTACAGATCTTGTTGGCCTTTTCCCAGTTTTGCAATTCCTTTTCTTTCTCTGGTTTAGAATCAGTTATAGCAAAGGCATAACCAGTTACATCAAGTGTGGACATAACATTTTCTTGCCATCTTTTATAGTGGGTTCCATTAAATAGTTCAATCCTAAAGATGTCAGGCAGAGACTTAACATTAGCAGCAGCAGCCATAGCAGTATCCATATCTACTCTTAAGATTGTTGGAAAATAATGTATGAAATACTGTTAATCTAATTAAATTAAACTTTCAAGAAGGAAAGAACTTTTGTGTGTTGATTGAGGCATGCGGAGCACTGTCCTTAAGAGTAGATCGCCCCCCTCTGAGAGAGTATCTCAGTGCAGCAGGTTGATGGCGGCCTACCATCCAGGATTCAACGATCGCTGGCCCTTCAAGCGTGCACTCGCAATGCACAGGCCCTCGAACAGCTCGATTTTGTTTCATCCAGAGATGCAGGGAAGAACTGAAGAGTCTAAGGAAATTTCAGAGGAAGAGGAAGATGGTTGAGTTCTTTTTTTGAGACAAGGGAATAGATCTTTTATAAAGAGAGTTTATCATCATTAGAAAATCTTTGGGAAGAGAACATAATCCTTGGACAGAGAACCAATCTTTCCTTGTGCAGAGAAATAAAATTGCCTTGGAAAGTGTCACTGCAATGACAGGACATGACATGTAAAGATACGAATCTCAACAGCTATCTCTGACCCAAATATTATGACAGGATTTGAAAAAGATTTTATTTTAATTTTAAATCCAAAAATAAAATTGGCAAAACTTAGTCAATTCGGGCACACCCGCGAGGCTCTGAAACCCTGATTTGCGCCCTCCCTGCGCGTGCGATGCGGGTGCACATGCGCATTAAGATTTTCTGGATCTTGTAACCCAATTCCCTTCACTGAGCCTTAATGGGCTTGTGTGCGCGCGAGCACCACCTGGTTTCTAGCCCACACAACCCATCATGAAAGAGACTCCCTATATAACCACTAAAGAGTTCTTTTCCTATCCAATGTGGGACTAAAAGAACTATACTTAATTTTGAAATACCCTCAAAATACTAACACAATCCCCCCTCGAACAAAGAGTCTCCCTGCAAGCTCAACTATCTTCACACCGGAAAATCCATTGCAAAGGAGCACCACTGTCAAATTTCTCGAGAGCCCAACATTAGCTTTTTACAGGGGCCTATGCGGCTTTTTGCGCCAGTGGGGGTGGGTAGGCCCATTACGCCTTTGCGCCATTGGGGGATCTACATCGTCGAACATCACCCACACACACAACTTAGTTCGGAGCATGGCTCTGATACCACTTGAAGGACTCGGGCACCATCCCAAAAGACTAGTCTGTTAGGTGGAGTTGCCCAAATCCTTATAAACTCAAGACCATCCGCACGTCTAGCCGATGTGAGACTATTTGTTCGACCCAAATCCCAACATATCCAACTTAGAATCAACTTAGCTGTGCCATTCTATTTATTAGAAGATTAATTATTTGGGTTAAATGATTAGATGATAAAGGAAAATAGCACGATAAACTATTTGCAAGAAATCTTGGTTTAACAATATAGATATGTATAGATTATCGAACAGGTTAAATAAACTTCGAGTCTGTAATCATTTCTGACAAATTAAGTTTTCTTCACCCAACTTAATGGTAAGAAGATGAGATTGAATTTTGACATTGTGCGTTAGAACTTCAAGTCTTAATCAGCAAAATAGAGTATTTTGCTTATATATGAAAACTGATGTGTCGTGTTTAAAATAATGGAATTTTTTTTTTTAAGTGACTCGAGATAATGATATTACTGACATAGTGATAATTAGGGGTTTCAAATAATCAAAATTGCTTCACATGAGCTAATGAGTAGGATGCAGTTTGTATGGGTTCTTCTATTAGGCCATTTAAAAGCTCTTCTATCAGGACATTCGTCTCTCCACGACGCAGCCCTGGTCAGGTCTGGGTTTGCTTTTAAGCGATCACCGGTGAATCCCGTCGACGATTGAGTTTATTAACAAAAAAAAATTTTAAAGCATGTTTCCATCAAGGGTCCAATGTCTCTAATCAATCCTGCAATCAGCCGCCCTTAAGTCATGTCCAGGTCTCTGAATCTTTCATCATGTTTATCAATCCTTTTTGTCAAACTCATGATATTAATCAATTGCACTCCAATTTACAAGCAAAGAAATGTACCCTCATATGTGGGCCAGTGGCACTTCCGGGTTTGCTAAGAGCTCTGCTCATCCATGAGGTGTTTGATTCGAATCTCATGCCGCGAGAACGTCGGGTCGCTTTCATGAGACCTCCCAAAATCAGATAATAAATCTTTTTAATATGCAATAGAAAGCCAAACTGCCATTTCTTTTTTCTTCTCTCTTTTTTTTTTTTTGCTTCTAGTGAATAATTAAAATTCCAACTTTTGTGGCAAGAAACATAAGACAAATTGTAGAATACAAAGGAGAATCAAATATATAGTTTTTTTTTTAATATTTAAGAGAATCACATCTATAAATGGACTTCAAATAAATAATTATAATCTAATCATACTTAGCAAGGTTGATACGCTAACTTTTGCCTTAAAGAAATCACATTATTGATCATTAAATAATTAGATATTTCAGTGTTTGATAGATTTAAAAGTTACAGTATTAGAATTTAAAAGAATCTAAATATTAAATATTTATTGTTTACTTTAAATAATGATAAAGTGAACATAAGAAAAAACAACCATGTGCAAACAAGATAATCATAAAATTTGAATTTAGGATTCAGAATAGAAAATATAAAAAATTATATTTTAGGAGATTTCTATATTTTCCTATCAATCCCCAACAGGAGTTTGACCTCCCACTAACTAATCATTATTAGTAAGAGACAAGAAGTTAATTTTCACACCAAACTAACTAATCATTGATTTTAGTCCTTAATCAAGACCTTAAGTGGGGCCCATTCAATAATAATGTGAGTCTCAGTCCCTTCCCCCGCAGTAGTGGCAATGTTGTCAAACCTAGCGCATAGCAGGGGTACAACAGTCTCAACGCTAGAAATCACACAAAGTAACAATAATAATAATAATAATAATAATAATTCCATTAATATTAGGACACAAGAGACATCGAGAAAGAAGAAAGAGCATTAGCAGGACGCAGGGGGAGGAGAGAGAAAAGAAGCCTGCAGTGTGGGTCCCACAACCGTTGCCCGGCTGATGAAAGCGAAACTTGTCTTTTCCCCTTTCCATTAGAACTCTCAGAAACTCCCCTGCTCTCTCCCCCCTCCTCCTCGAATCCCTCGCTCCTCTTTTTTTCCCCCGCCCCTCTCTCATTTCCTTCCACTTTCTCCTCTCTATTCTTCTCCTCCTCCCAAAATCCCTCGACACTCTTTTTTTTTTTTTTTTTTTATCATTTCTCTCTCCATTTCGTTATTCTATCTCTTGGACTATGTAGCACTTGCTCTACTGTGAAAGAGAGGAATCCTACTTCTTCCAGCAAAATCTCTCTTCGTTTTTCCAATTCGATCTCATTTCAGAAAACCCGTTTCTATGCTGCCCATTTCTCACATCCTGCTGCCTGGTTTCATGCCGATTACAGCGAAGAAGAGAAGTGTTCTGTTTGGGCTTAAAGGTGGTGCCTTTTTCTGGTAAGACCTGCTTTACTCGATTGAAGTCCTCTTTGAGGAAAGGTGCGGTTGAGGAATTGGGTGATTTTGTCAGCTGGTCTGCTTGTGTTTTTTTTTTTTTATTTGAGACGGTAAGAATTTTGAGAGATTGTTGGTGGTTTGGGGTTTTACAGGGTTTTATGGGGTTTTAGCTAGCTCCATCATTTATTGGGAGTTTCTTGTTTCCTTAAGAAAGATTCGATTTTGATGCATACCCAAATATCTTCTCGCAGAATTCGATGTGGGTTTTGAGAAATTTTCATGTTGGTGAGCTCTACTTGTTGTTTTTGAGTTTTTGTGGGGTCAGAGTTTGATAATTCTCAGTTGTTGAAGTATCTTATATACTTCTTTGAGAGAATTCCCTATGCTAATTTCCATATAAAGTCTACAACTCTCTCGATTCTCTGTACCTTCAAGAGACATTGACAATGTCAATTCTCAGCGGTGGTGGCCGGACCTACGGCTTCGATCTAGACCTCATAAAGTCCCCCTCCCCCTCGTCCGGCCGCTCATCCTTCTCTTCTCCTTCCTCTACTATCTGCGAATCCTCGAATTCTCCTCTTGCCATCTCCACCAAAAGAGCCCGAACACCTCGAAAGAGACCCAACCAGTCCTACTCCGAGGCCGCGGCCCTTCTCTCCACTATCTACCCCAACCTCTTCTCCACCAAGAACCTCCACAAGCTCTCCAAACACTACAAGCCACTCTCTTCGTTGTCCCCCTCCTTGTTATCCTCTTCAGACCTCCTCCCTCCTTTTCCGGTCCTCAACAAAGCCGGTTTCCTAATTCAAGACACGTCACCGCATCAACAACCGTCCCTTTGCTTCGAATTCAAGCCAGCTAGCCCGAGCGAGAAGTCTTGCATTGAGTACCAGGAGCCCAGCTCACTCGAATCTCCAGACTATGATGTTGAGTCAATTCTTGATGAGGAAGTTGGGGAGGGGATTGATAGCATCTTGGGGAATTTGAGTATGGAGAATTGCCAGTCCAATCTCAGTTCCTGCATTAATCCTTATCTTGGAAGTCTTATGGGGGTTGAGATTGGAGGGAAGGCAGATCTCGGGTTTGGTTTGGGGCTTGCGAGGAACAATATGCGCCAGGCTCTCCGTAGAGCCCACAACGAGGAGTGGTGGAGGCCGACAACTGTCATGCCGGTGCAGGACATTGTTCCGAAGTTCAACGCGTTGCCACCATTGGAGAAGAAGAAGACTAAGAAGAAGAAGGTAGAGAAGGTGGATGTGAAGGAAGAGGTAAAGAATGAGTCTAAAGCCACAAGAACAAGAACAACAACAAAATCAGCAGCAGCAGCAGAAACTACAACAACAATACCAGCTACCACTAGTACTACAACTAGTACTAGCTCATCAGATGTGGAACTGAAGCCTGGTTTGGGCCTCAAATTGAACCATGAAGATGTGCTCAAGGCTTGGTCAGACCGCGAGTTTCCGTTCTCCAATGAATCTGGCACTCCAGAATCATCTGCCAATATCCTTGTCCGTATCTAATTCTTATCCATATGAAGCACACAATTTAAGTTCTAAATGAGATTCAATGCAATAATACTAGTATGAACTAGGAAGTATGCCCTTCAAAATTTCATCTGCCAGATAATTTCTATGGCAATTGTTGAATTTTTATGTGCTATTGATTAGGCACTTAGATTTCAGGCTTGTAGAATCTGTGCAGAGGAAGGGTAATAATTTTAGTTGAATATGAAATTCAATTTTCCTGTCCTTCATGTTTTATTAATGGAAATTTATTTGTTGAGAAATTACTGTCAGATCTGGGGACCCTGATTTAGTTCTTATTCTAAGAAAAGTATAACTGTAACGCGTGGTCCTATCCATTTTTTGCCCCACTCTGCAACCTCAGATACCTATTTGAATTGTTACTTGTGTGTGCTCAGATAATTCGAAGTACATCAGGTCAGTTAATAAGACATCTAGTTAGCTAAGTAACCTCATTATTTATATATATTCAATTTCCTTTTCTTATTTTTTTGAAGTTAAATGCCCATTATCTGTTTGGCTGTGGAGGAAAATGCACATTGAATAGGACATGAAATTCGTTCAACAAACTATCGTTTTCTAAATTGTTTGGTAATTTGAACTTAATGAATTCATGTGTAATAGAAGATATATTGGTGGGCGCACATATGTGTCAAATGCAACGCAGATGCAAAGCAAAAAAATTAATAAAACGCAGTCGGTACAGGTGGGGGGTTGGACCTTTTCTAGTGTTGAGAACTTTAGTTCGGGTGGTCTCAGGGGCTAGAAAAGTTTCTTTGTAATTTGTGTGGTTTAGAATTGTTTTTCTAATTCAATGGTTTAAAACTTTGATTCAAGTTCAGAGTAGAGGCATATTTATTTCTGGCATGTATTCTTCTCCCATAGCTGAATGAACTGGGGTTCTTTTGGCAGGCCAGGCTGGCAGATATTGACTTGTTTCCAGAAAGCGAAGGCGGAGTGAGAGAGGCGAGCGTGCAGAGGTACAGGGAGAAGCGAAGAACCCGGCTCTTCTCCAAGAAGATCCGGTACCAGGTCAGGAAGGTGAATGCTGATTGCAGGCCCCGGATGAAGGCAAGTGTAAGAGTTACTAATCTCTTTCTTCCTTTTTATTAGCTGCACCCTGAATTTTTTTTTTTTTTTAAAAGTTCCATGATTGAATCATAGGATGGTTATAATCTATTTAGATATTTGGAAGCCAGTCTTAAACTTTAAGATTCTTTTAGTGATTACATTAGCTACTTGTGTCAGTTTTACAATACTGATAACTATATCACAGCTAAATTTTGTATTTGAAATTTGTGTTTGAGTATAAACTTGTATCAAATTATCAATGTTGAAACTTGTTACAGCATGCTGCATAACCAAATCTTAATTAGTTCAATGCATCAAGTTAGCCATCACTGAAATAGCTTGAGATGTGTGATTGTTTTGGTCGCATCCCTGAAATTTGATATCCATTGATTGTTAAATTGTTTCCTGGAAAGACAACAAACACCCAGAAATTTTCCCTTTAAAAAGTGGGGGAAAAAACCAAGTATAAATCTTTGAATCAGATGCATGCACAAAGAACTGTGGCATATTGAGGATACCAAAATTTGTACTTACTGAAATCCATGGTGGAAAAACAGTAGTAGAATTGTGAGAATTGCTAGCCTATCTTGATCAAATTTCTTTGTGAATGTCTTTTCTAAAAATTTAGAGTGAAACTTTTCCCCCAATTTTACGCAATTAGATAAACATGCTTGCTTTATGAATGACCACAACATCATGACAACCCTCTGAATTCTTGTTTTATTCTTGCAGGGCCGATTTGTTAAACGGCCTGATCTTCTCCAAGAAGCAATAGACGAAGAAAGCCAATGAGATTTCTGTTTATGAAGAGTTGCCAGCCACTTTTTTAGTGGAAAGGATGAACAAGACAGGCTCTACAAAGTTTTTTGAGGCACCTCAGTGCGAGGCCTGTGACTCTGTTTTTTGCGCGAGAGAGAGAAAAATCTTACAAATTTTGCTGTGATTGTTCTCGAGCTTTTTTTTTCCTTTTCTTTTTCCTTTTATTTATGCAAAAAAGGCACCATTTTGGCTGATCATGTTTAAAGAGGGAGAGGGGAGAGATATGAGTTAGATATATTTGGTGGGAAAAGCAAATGCTTAAACATTTTTATTATAGCAATCAATTTCAGTATATTTGAATTTGTAAGCTAAAGCCTAAAAAGTGATAACTAACCAGATTAAATAGCTGTCATGCTGCTCCTGCGCTTCAAAATTGAAATTTATATTTTCTTAATTTGTATTGTGTGGAAAAATAATATTATTATCATTTTGCACAAAGTCTCTTTCAGTCTTCCTCTCATCGTACATTCTCTGTTTCAACATTTTAAGTACGGAAACAACAGTGGCACACTGACCCGTTTCCTTTATGGCTGGCTGATCAAAACCTAATTTTGGACCGTCCCAAGAGTTCCATGTTTCTTCCTTTTTTTTTTTCTTCCCCCAAAAGAAGGAAAATGTATAAGAGTTTCCTTTTTTTTAACGATTATGTTGGGATTCTGATTCTATCGGGTATTTAAGGAAACTTCAAATCGATTGGGTTCCAAAAGATGAATCCTTGCTATTTTTGGCACTTTCCATCGATTGGGTTCCAAAAGATGAATCGCCTTTTCTTCAATTCAAATCAACGAGGGTGACAATATCGATGTTTGATTCCTGGTTCATTTTCCCAGTTTGGCGTGGCAAGGGTTTTGTGTTAGGGTTTTAGACAATGTTGCCACTTTTGGGTGATCTCCTTTTTTTCCTTTTTCCTCATAAAGATTCAGTTTTGATGTTGATCAATATCTTTTCTCATGGAAATCCATCTGGGTCTCAAAGATTTTAGGAACTTTTTAGGGTTTAAGACAGTTTCCAACTTTTCTGGTCTCTTGTTTTTCTGTATAAAGATTCGATTTTGAAGGCTGTTCTGATCTTTTCTCGTGAAATTTCGTCTTGGTTTCTGAGGTTTCAAGGTTTGGCTCCAACATCTCTTGTAGTTTTAGGGTTCTATTGCTTCATCTATATCAAAGATTCCATCTTTTAAACCTATAAACCACAATTCAGCCAGTCTTCTCAAATGTCGTCATTCCTCGGTGTCGGAGGCACCTATGGCTTCAACCTTGACTTCATAAAATCCCCCTCCTCTTCCTCTGCGTACTCCTCAACTCTCTCCAAATCTTCTTCCGTTACCTCACTTTTAATCCCCACCAAAAAAGCTCGGACACCTCGAAAGAGACCCAACCAATCTTACATCGAAGCCGCCATCCTCCTCTCCACTGCCTGCCCCAATGTCTTCTCAACCAAGAACCTCCACAAGAAATACTCGGGATCACTCTCCTCCCTCTCTTCCTCTTCCTTATCATCTTCCGAAGTTCCCTTCCCGATCTTTAATGAGGCTGATTTCCTGATTGAAGAACCATCTCCTGAGGCAAACCCTATAAAAATCAAGCCCGTTGCCCTGGTTGAGGAATCAGAATCTTGTGTTGCGTTCCGAGATGCTAGCCCACCGGGCTCACCAGGGTATGATGTGAATTCAATTTTTGATGATGACGCTGGGGAGGGGATTGATAGTATAATGGGGAAGCTAAGCATGGATGATTGTGATTCTAATTCTAATTCTAATATCTTTCCTTATATCAATCCTTTTGTTGGGAGTCCGAGGGGGTTGGGACTAGGTGGGAAGCTTGGGATTGATTTTGGGGTTGGGCAGCACATCCGGCAGGCTCTGCGAGGAACCCAAAGTGAGGATTGGTTGAAGCCGGTGGTGATGGTGCAAATGCAAGATATTGTTCCCAAGTTCAATTCATTGCCATCGTTGGGGAAGAAGAATACTACAAAGAAGAAGAAGAAGGTTGAGGAGGTGAAGATTGAGCCTGGAGTCATTAAAACTACTGCTGCTACTGGTATTACTACTAGTCCTTTTAGATTATTGGAGGCAGTGAAATCTGGTTTAGGCCTCAAACTGAACCATGAGGAGGTCATTAAAGCTTGGGTAGATCGCGGGTCTCCATTCTCCAGTGATTCTGGCACTACGGAATCCTCTGCGGAAATTTCTGTATGTATTTGAATTCTTTTATCATTTGAATCAGAGTAGAAAGCTTCCAAAAGAGGTGAATTGATGCAGAATTTACTCGAAATCAAGTCATTTAGACTACAGAATTTTACTGACATATATAGTCTTGAATGTATGAACCAATATTGATTGGTTGGCCATAGTTATCTGGGTGAATTTTTTAATTTTTAAATTTAGTATGGTAAGAAAAGTAATTGTAGTATAGCAATTTCAACTTAAAGTTTCTTGACCGTTTAAAAGAATTACCTGCTGAATGTTCTTTTCTATTTTTCTGTTAGAGAATTGCTATTGATTCTTGTTTCACTGTCACACGGAATTAATATTTTCTTCAAGTAAAGGGTCAACACAATTTGTACTATTTTTAAAAAAGAGGTTTACTTCAGAAACCTTAGATACCTGTATTAAAGTACTATCTTGTGTGTAGCCAAAGAAAAGGTTAATTAATAGGACAGACCTATAATTGATTATCCTTTGGCGGACACATGTATACATCTCTTCTTACCTAGTAATAGACTAATAGGATTTAATTAGCTTACATCTGATATCATTCTCTGATCATTATTTGTTTGTCGTAGATCAGAGTACATGTTTTAGTAGATTGAAGGTGTTTTCGATAAATGAAAGTTTGCTATAAGATCTGACCTTGTATATCAGTCTGATATCCAGGTATCACAGATTATCACCTTCTTCTTTTCTTTATTTCTTTTATTTTATTTTATTTTCTTTCTTTCTTTATTAATTTATTTCTTTTTTTTGGTGATGAGGGGGACTACACAAGATTAACCTGTTCTATTTTTGCTAGTTAATTTTTTTTTGTCTTATTGAATTAAAATGTTGACTTCATTTTCTGGGAAAAAACTGTGGGTGAAATCTGAAATGTCTTTGTACACTGTACTGATTTTCAACTTTTTAAGTTTGACTTAACCGACAAACTTTTTTAGTTCTACTTAACCGACAGAGAGTAGCTTGGTTGGTTTGAAGGGTTTAACATAAGGTGGAGAGTTGACATGCTCGAGGCATGAGGAGGGCAAAAAAGAGGAACTTCCTCTCTTAAAAGGGAGGAGGTGGGTACTCCTCCACTCTACCCTCAAGAGAGAGAAAAAAATATGTTCCAAGCTCTAACTGCATCGAAGAGATGTTTTAATTCTATTCTTTCTCTCTATCTGCTAGAAACGGGTTTATTCATAGTTTTTTCCCCCTTTTTTGGCAGGCCAGGCTAGCTGAGATTGATCTATCTCCAGACAATGAAGGTGGAAAGATGAGAGAGACAGGTGTTCAGAGGTATCTGGAGAAGAAAAAGGCTCGGCATTTCTCCAACAACAAAATACGCTATCAGGTCCGAAAGGTGAATGCTGACTGCAAGCCTCGGATGAAGGCAAGTGTAATATCTATTGATGTCTTTGTCATGCTATAATGTTCTGTAGCATGTTCTCTTTAAGAAAGTAGATGGGATAAAGGTTCAGATATTTGGCAAAATACATTCAGAACTATAACGTGGAAGCCAAAGAATTGACTAGCAGCATATGCAAAATATAACATGAGTAGCAATCAAAGTGCACTGAGTCACTAATCCTGTACATGATCCATTATACATTTCAGAACTATGACATAGGACCAAACAAGCAGACAATTGGCATATGACTCACCATGCCATCCCAAGCAACAAAATACTGCCTATGATTCTTCCCTAGCATCAGGTTCAGAAATTACAGGTGTTTGCTGAACTCACTTCCATCAAGATAAGACACGCCCGCAATATCCTGTTTATCTGATTGATCAGCTTGGAAGAGTATCAGCTGATTATGCTATGCTGGAACTTTAGAGAGCAAATTTAAATTTGAGTTATACTTGTTGCTAATGCATATCATTGCAGCAAATATACAGCCTTCACCTCTATTTTTAGCATCTTTCTTAGTCTAGGGAAATGCTCCTAGTTTCATGAGCTTAAGCTGCACAACCAGCAGTTTTTTTCTATGTGCTATTGACCTATTTGGTTATGGGAAAGAACCTCTCCTGTCAATAGTTTCTCACATCTAACTTAGATGCTATAACGGGGGAAGCATCTTATAAATGATGATATATGCTATACTTGTAGCTTAGTGATGATGTTTGAAAAAGTGAACCACAAACCAAGCATAAGCTTCAAATATCTTATTATTTTAGTCTAAAATTTAAATGTAAGAAAATGATCAACTTAAAATATAATTCATTCAGTATCTAATCTTCATGATGTAAAGGCTATATTACACAGAAAGGTAGAAAACCTTTAGGGGTATTATATCATGTAATTTAGCTTAAAAGGAAATAACAGATAGATAAGATTGGTAATTGTCACCAATAAAACTTTGATGTTGAGATTGGTGATCCATGAAATGAACAATGCCTCAATATGAACAGTAAAAGTATACCAAGTTGTGAAAATGAAGTTACCCATCTAAGTTTCAGGAGGTGGTTAGACCTTTTTGTCAATGACCACAATTGGTCGATATCTTCTTAAATAACTTGAAAGAGTGACATGGTGCAAAAGTAAGGGGCCAGGAAAATTTTTATGTGCTCTTGAGGGCACAAAATGCAAAAGCATATCCTTCGTGCCACATAATAGTGTAAGCTTCTTAGTTGGAGATTATCCTATATGCATTATGGCAACTATCCCTCCTTAGCTTTGAAGCTCACTGAGCGAGCTGGTTAAAACAATGGTACAATAGCGTAATATAATGCTAATTCTATTTGTTAGCAATTCTTATTTATACTAATCTGGTAAAGTTACAAAAAGCTGGGGGTAGTGTGTGTGGGTGTGGGGCGTGGGGAACTGCTATGTGGAAGATAATTGCTAGACCTATCCAAAGTTCTTTAAATCACTGTGCATTTTGAAGGACACTAGACTTGCCTGACTGGCAAACAAACTTGCCGACTGGGTGCCCTTACCGCCATGCCTTGCCCTTTACCTTAAGAAACATGAAATGCAATATAGAAATTCAACTCAAACCTGCAGTAATATGCAACTACTTACAGATCCAACATCGATAACAATCAGTATTATTGTTTTATACATTGAACATTACAGGCAAGAATAGGTTGCATCATCAGATCCAAATTAAGGACCAGGGGGATTACATAGTATAAAAGAAAGTTTCAAAGTTCCTTGAGATGGGTCAGTTTAGCAAATGAATTATGCTGAATTCGAAGTTTCTCTATAACACTATTTTTCTCTTGTATTAGTAAGTGAGAGATTTTAAAACTCATTTCATTCTTATATTTTTGAACTCACATGCTGAATTAAGAAGCTCAGTAACTAGGATTACGGTTGCTTGAGATAAGTGATTATTCAATAACCTCCATCTTGATATTTGTCCCTTCGAATTTTGTAGCCACTAAGTGTGGGAGTTAGGAGTGACATGATCATGTTTTTTTCAATGTAATGATAAGATCATAGTTAATGTAGGAACTAGCTACAAGGACTACTAGTGTTAGGCCTGAATGAATATGGATGGAGGTAGTTAAGAAAAATATAATAGTTAACCAAGGAGATGGCATAGCTGACCCCGGAAGTTTGGGATATAGAACTTGTTGCTGCTGCTGGCTGCTTCGTTAAAACTCATGAGAGGTTGAGTATTCTATCTCGGGGGAAATTCTTTTGGACCAAAATTTGGTTACATAATCTTTAAAGCTCACCCATTGTCTTTTAAATTAGAATTTATTCTCTCTTAGCTTTCTAATCACCACTATCCGCTCCTTACTCTCTTGACAAAATAAATTATCAAATTTAATCTTCATTTTGGTGCGTTGCTTGTACACTCATGACAACATCTTGACGCCTTTTGTATCTTGTATTATTTTTGCAGGGCAGATTTGTTAAAAGACTCATTTTCTTCATGAAGCAATTGGGGAAGAAAGCTAATGAGGTCTAAACTCTACGAGGAGTTGCAATTTAGAACTGTAAATTATGACTCTTTATAGTGGGATAAGATGAGAAAGAGGCTCTCAAAGTTTTTGGGACACCTCTCTATGAGGCCTAAAATTTTGTTGTTGTTGTGTGTGTGTGTGTGTGTGGGTGTGTGGGTGGGGGGGCACTCTAAATTTTTATCAGAAATATTCTCAAACCTTTTTCTTTTTTATCAAAATTATCTTTTTTGTTGATTATTAGTTCATCGTTTTAAGATGAATAAGGTGATATAAGTTGCACGAATGGTCTTTAGCAGGGCAATCAATCTCAAATGATGAACAAAATAGATATGTCATATTGGCAATCAATGGATGGAATTTGGTTTCCAGTTAACTAGATTTATATTTGGAAATTTCTGATGTATTTGAGGTTAGATATTTCCTATTTTGGACTATCTTGAAAACATTATAATTTGATGGGAAATTGTTTATGCTCCTTGAGTTTTTAGGTACTTATTTCAGCCTCACTGACTTTTGGGTATATATATTTCTTAAACTTATTTCATTCATCTCTTCTCTATTCTTCATATCGTTCGTCAATAGAATAACTGATGTGAAACGGTGCATGCGTGTCATATAGGACATCAGTGATATACTCGAATTCGTTATGTTTCACCAAATAGAAAGATCTTGAGCAAGAAAGTAATTCAAAACTAACAATGTTGCAAATGGATTTAATAAGATTGTAAGTGTAATTTTGAACATTTCTAATCTTAATTAAATTAAAATAATAATCATGCATGATTGCATTTGCGGTAATTCTGTTTGCGATATTAAGACAAACAATTCATAAATTAATAAATTCACACATCTCATCATATAATGAACAACATGAAATGATGATAATATTTTAGAATTAAAAAATTGATGCATAACCCAATAAATAATTAGATATCTTTGAAATAAAACTCACATGTAAACAATCTTAGATCATTGTTTGTAGCTTTATTGCCTGTGAAACCTTCCTTAAGTTCGATTTGCTTTAGCCAAGCTTTTGGTTTATCTCCAGATGGGGGCAAAAGGGGCTAGAATTGGTTGAAGTTGGTGGGGGTGTTGAAGGTTGACAACTCTATTAACGACATCAGCATGGAAAATGAAAGTAAGTTCACAAATGATGACATAGGGACCAACCAACTGTTCAAGTAGATTCAGGTTCTACGTCCACTAGTAATGCAGAAGTAATACATCTACTCCAAGGATAGTGAGGATCTGAAAACTGCTTCACACCTGCAGAAATTCATTTTTGCGTAAACTTAAGACTGCCACAAGAAACTTTAGGCTTGATAATCTTCTGAGAAAAGGAGGATTTGATTGTGCTTTTAAGGGATGGGTAGAGAAAAATAGAACAGCTCCTGTGAAACCGGGTATGGGACTGTATTATGTTGGAGAGAAGAGGGGTGTTGACGGGCACAGACACTGGAAGGGAAGAACAAAGAGAGAGAGGAAGATAGTAGCAGGACAAAGAGAAGAGAGAGGTGAGGAAGTAGCTTGTGGAGATGGGTTTAATAGGGTATAGGGAAGAGAAACAAAGAGAGGGGAAGGCAGGCAGAGGCTTGTTGCTTTAAACATTCTTTTTTTTTATTCATAATTATCTTTCAAAACATAATACATCTGCCTACATATAGGTTACAAGTCACAACCACCCACTAGAAGTCACAACTACTTACTACAATAAGTTTTAACTACCACCACTACTTGGTATGCACACACGCATACCTAGTACACAACTACAAATATTAAATGCACAAATATAACTGAAATACAATAAAAATTAAAGCAAAGATGTTCTAATCAACAACTCCCTCTTTTCCTTCTCATTGCAATGAGATTTTTGAAGTGGATTTTTTTTGCGGAATTGTGCTGAAAATGACTAGCGCAAGCTGGGACCTCTCTGGTTTTCTTGAAGAAGTGTGTTGATGAGACAAGCAAAAGTGATATCGCGACAAAAGGACTTGGTGCTCATGCTGAGTGAGGTTGCATGATGATCTATGATTTAGTTGAATTTGATGTACTGTAGTAGTTTCTGTTGAAAACTGGTGATGATCTGAAAACAGTGACACAATCATCTTTGGTTCAGCTGGTTCTGGACCGTGATATTGAGACTTCACATCAGCTTTCACCACTTGGTTGCATTCGACAATCTTGCTATTGTAATTTGGCGATCTGGAGTCTTGTTGAAGAATTGTTTGTGTTTGGTTGCAGCAAGCAAATGCGAAATTCACCAGGGGAGCATATTGTTTTGCGTTTTATGTCCTGCAAACTTTGAGCACTTGACCATTGCAATCAAAAGTCCCAGAATCCAGTAATTTGAGGGTAGTACACATTGACTATACAGTTGAATATTTTGATCTGGTTTCAGTTGTTACCAACACGCGGCGCGATATGACTGTTGGTTACAGGTTGGATTGGATTTGTTGTTGAGCAATGCGGCGTTCATTATTACTGATGATAAAACAAGGCAATGAATGATACATTGTGCTCAGCAATTAGAGGTACGTGGTGATGCAAGAAATCAATAGATCAGTAAGAGCATCATTATTAACACTTACATTCCTTCTCTTCCTAATATATAAATGAATACATTTGACTCTACTATATCCAGTGGCGGACGCAGGTGGGGGCGAGCGTATGCGGTCGCCCCCACTGGAATTGGGTTAACTAAGCAAAAAATCCAACCTGGATTATTTCTCCTGATCTCCACACAAAAAAAAAAAAAAAAACCTCTAGTTTCTCCTAATGACAGATTCTCAGTCTCTCCTCTGGGGATTGAGAACTCTCACAACCTCTCTGCAATAAAGTTTATCAAGAATTCACTGCGTAATAGAATGGGTGATGAGTTGATGAATGATTGCTTGGTGACATATATTGAAAAAGACATATTTGACAACATTCACAATGAATCAATCATTCAACGATTTCAGAATATGGCTCCTCGAAGGAGAGCATTATAATTTAAAGTGAGATATGTTGTCTTGAATGGGAGCCCCTCTATTTTTTTTGTAATATCAAAACTTAGAATATGTTGTTTGATTTTTATAAATTTTCAATTTTAGTTCAAAATGTTTTCGCCCCCACTTAGTGAAAATTCTGCGTACGCCACTGACTATATCTGCAGTCTTATGTGTGGGGAGAGAGTGTAAAATCTTAATGGTGAAGTTTTTTTAACTCGTTGATGTTAGTACGGAGTTTGCATGAAGTGTTAGGATGCAACAGATATGTGGATACGCCAACAGGAGGAGTAGATGTTTTGTCTGTCGATAATGTCATCTCGGCTGTTGACACGCCCAAAGCTGTCGAAAGGCATTTCTCGAGAGTCGGGACTGGTGCTGTCACGCTCCGCTTCTCAAAATACATGGAAACGGAGTCGCGACGAGAGTCGGCGATGCATATACTTAAGGAAAATACCTCACGTATACGCGCTAAGCCTAAAGTAATCTGAACAAGGTATCAGAAAAATCTATTAGGATAAATTAATATCACTGCAATAACATATATAAATGTCCACACTAGATAACTGATGAATAAAGGAGTAAAATAAGCGATGAGTCCAATATATCAAGAATCAAGGAAATGACAAAATAAAAGAAAGTAGGAATACCAGAAATCGAAAAGAGAGAACTCAAGGCTCCTCGCAAAGCGTACGATCAAACGTGAAAACACCTAGAGGGGGGGTGAATAGGTGATATGGCTAATTTATAAACTAAATGCGCTAAATGCGGAAGCTTAAAAACTAATTGCAACACACTTAGTACAACACACAAGTGTAGCCGAATTCCCCGTGAAGGGCTCTGGACTAACTCCTCTTGATTCCCCTAGATATGGGTTGAGGTGCTATATGAAGCTCTTGTGGTTAAGTACAAGTGAGGCACACACAACAATCAAGCCAAGCATATAATGATATAACAATATGAAAGATGCAAGGCACAACACAAGCAAATAGATATGATGCTATGAATGATGCTATGCACAAAAGTAAAGAGAGAGAGTTTAGAGACAAGTGGATCAAACGCAAACACAAGGATATGTTCCGAGGTTCGAGCCCCTAGCTCTACGTCCCCGCCTTCACCGAGAAGGATTTCTAATCCACTAAAGGAGTACCAAACTCCTCTCTCAACCTTACAATGCCACCGAGGCAATACAACCACAATCCACCTCTACCGAAGAGGGATAAGGCCCGTAGCCAATACAATCACAATCACCTCTACCGAAGAGGGATCCAAACCAATACCACTCCGATCAACCTCTACCAAAGAGGGATACAACAATACAAGGAGGGTTTACAACTAGTGGTTACAAAGACCACAAACTCAATCTCTTTTTCCTCTTTTTCACAAAACAAAGATCCTAATAGATTAGGATAGAAGATAACTCAAGTGTGAAAAACTAGGTGTTTGGAAAAACACAAACTCAAAGAAAAATCTTGGGAAAAACTCTTGGTAAATGATATAAGTGAAGAACAAAACAAATCTCCCAATTTTCTATTTTTCTTTGATTTTCCCAAAACCCAAAAACAAATAAGATAGATCTTTTTGGCACTATAACACTTTTGAAAACTTGATTAAACTCAGGAGAAACTGTAAATTTTCTTGTTAAAAACCTTGGCCAAAATCCCAAAGAAATGGGGTTTATATAGGCCAAACCCTAAAACTAGCCGTTAGGCTGATCTGGCAGCCTGACAGGCTAGCGGTCGACCGCTCAGTCGACCGCCAACGGTCATATTTCTGACCGTTGGGGCAATCCGGTCGACCGCCCGGTCGACCGCCCAGATACAGAGAGCAGAGCTCTCTGGTCCGGTCGACCGGCCCACTGTGCCAGCAGACGTGCACAGGTTTGTGCACGTCGGTCGACCGCCCGGTCGACCGGCTAGGCCTGTCAGCACAGTTCTGGGTCAGAACACTTGTTAAAAAATCTTTAAAAATTCTTTTAAGTCTTGTAAAAATACCCAAAAATAGTTTTATCATTTTGCATTGATATATAAACATGTGATAAACATTTTAATTCAAATATCAAGCATATGAAACCATTTTTGTGTTTTATCATTTTTACCAAAAACCAAAAATTGTATTTTATCAAACTTGGATTTTTCAATAGGAAGTCTGATTTTTCCTAAAACACATGAATAGACATATCAAAATAAGTTTGTTTAAGATATGAAGCATGTATGTATATTGAACACATCTAATATACATAAAAACCATTTAACTTGTTTTGATCTACTATTCATGAAAACCAAATTCCAAAACATGAAACGTGTGTGTGTGTTGTGCACTTGAGCATATCAACTATACTAAGCTTTACACATGGATCTAAAACACAATAAACTATGGATACCTAAGTCTTCTTGACGATCTTCATCTTCAAGTCGACTCGATCCCAAACGTGATCCACCGAGTGTAAAGGTATGATCTTGATGCTCGGGCACGGGAATCACCATGTGAAAGCTTCCAAACTCCTCTTTTTGAAGCAATCACCAACTAATATCTTGTTATATAATCTGAAACTAAAATCACAAGATTATTAGTAAACATAACTACATGAGTTAATCATCATCAAAACTAGAGAGGAAGGCCTCCGGGCCAACAATCTCCCCCTTTTGATGATGACAAAACTTATGGAGTTATATATGCATGGATTAAAGTTAAGCTTCAAAGAAGCTCCCCCTTAACTCATGCATAAACAAATAAACATAATAAATATGCAATGAAGGCTTTTAAACATGAATGCATAGATATGCATAAACAATAAAGAGGCTCTAGATACCAATGTAATGTTCAAAAAAAACAAAACATGCTCTAGATACCAATTAACATTAAACTATATTAAACTTAATATATGCAAAAATATAAATATGCATATATCAAACTCAAAATCTTTCTCCCTCTTTTTGTCAATCATCAACAAAGGAGTAAACAATCAAAACAATAACTAAAATGTCAATGAGGGGTAAAAATCTTTCTCCCCCTTTTTGTCAAACTCCCCCTATTTGTCTAAAACAAAAACAAAGTCAATAAGGGGTGACTTTAAAAACATGATATCAATTGAAAATATGTTAAAGTAGCATCTTGATACCAATTGAAAGTAAACAAAGATCAATAAATGTTATATGCTATATACATTCATGCAGAGGAAGACGCTAAGTTAACTTCCCTACACACATGCATTACATGAAGAAGGGATGACAAGCCCTAACTCACATAACACATGATATGTAATGCATAAAAGGAGATATGAAGCTCCCCCTACACACGTGTACCACATAAAGAAGAGTTGTCAAGCTCTTCAATACAAGATACACTCATCATGAATCTATATGTAGAAGAGATGTTAAGCTCTCCTTGCATATAGGCAATACAAATCAAAACTTTTGAGTATTTTTCTTTAAACAAAATTTTGAGATTTCAATTTAAATTTTTCAAACAAACATCTTGATATCAAAAGAGAGTATTTTTCTTTTTAAGACATATGATATCAATTTGAAATTTTTATTTTCTATCATAAAGTAAAGGAGTGGAATCTAAATACCAATTGAAAGATAAAATACGAG
>JAVJIF010004789.1:0-229208 GCA_038442645.1 Agave tequilana
ATAAAACGGAGGCCAATTTCTACAAGATGACTTAATGATCATGAGTCAAGGTGGAGATTGTTAGCATTTTGAGTGCCTTATATTCATTAGAAAAGAAATCAAGTTCAGGTGGAGAAGATACAAACTTCAGAGATCAAGATCGGACATGCACAGACATGCACGAGGAGTTGTGCTCAGGATAAATCGACTTATACTTTGTATAGTAGGCTTATGATTATGTTAGTCGACTTATGCATGCAGTATAGTCGACTGATATTGCAACAGAGAGTGAAGATCTCAGGTTAATCGACTCATATATCAGTATAGTCAACTAATGTGCAGATTAGTCGACTTATGCATCAGTATAGTCGACTAATGGCGGTAATGACGGTTTCTTTTTCGAGTTCTATTTCCAGTTCGACTTAGATTCGAGTTTCCTTCTTTCTCTGAGGTGGTGTTTTTCTTATTGATGAAATTTGCGTTGGATTGGGATGATCATGGGAGTCTATATAAGCTCCTTGGGATGGACTTTGAAGGCAAGTCAAGAAGAGATTAAGTTTGTACCATTGAGAGTTGTGAGAGAATTCTTCTAACTCTTATTATTTTCTTCTCTGTTTTCAATAAAATTCGCCCCTCCTCCCCGTAGATGTAAGCACTCTTGCTGAACCACGTTAAATATGGTGTTTTTATGTTTTGTGGTGATTAGTTTTCATTGCTTGCTAGTGCTAGATCGCTTCCACTCTTCCGTTACCGAGCCCGCTCAGTGTTTCGCTCTTGTTGTGTGTGCTGGGAAACAATCTGTATGCTCTGATATTATTGTTGTGATTTCAGGAGAGGACGCCCCCACGACCGGATCGACTGGGGCGGCGCAATCTACTAAGGTAACTTGAATAAGAGAAGAAGATATTCCAAAGTAGATAAAAAGCCAACACACAATACAATGTGGTTCCACCGATCAAACAGATCGTGTGAACGTCCACAGGAGAAGGGGGAGAAACTTTATTAAAATTTTGGGGAGCATAATAAGAATTACTTACACCTCACGCTGAGAAGTTATAAGCCTTTCATGGCCGCCAAGAACAGTGAACACTTGTGGCTAAGCTTCTCTCACGAATTTCTCACTTAGATGAATTACACCCTTAGGAATTATAAATTCATAGGATTCTCTTAGAATACATTGAAGGCCACCCCTAAGGGTAGGGGTGGCAATTGGGTCGGGTCGGGTCGACCCGACCCGATTATTATACAGGTCAAAAATTCAGACCCAGACCCATTCTTAGTCGGGTCGACCCGACCCGACCCATTTGACCCGATTATTAATTTTAAATATAATTTTTTTACACTTTATTACCAATTGTTGGGCGGTATAGTTAGTCATCACACTACTCTACACACTAGAGGCCATGGGTTCAAAAATGGTCTTACGCATATTTTTTGACAATTTGATTTAGGCGAAGGGGAGGAGGCGGGGGCGGCAGAGGAGATCAAGGGAAGGAGGCCGAGGAGGAGAGAATAATCGGGTCTGGCGGGTTCAGGTCGACCCGACCCATTTAATAATCGGGTAAGATGGGTCGACCCGATTACGACCCAAACCCGATTAGCCTAAACCCAGACCCGCTAACTTCGGGTCGGGTCGGGTCTGGCGGGTGGCGACCCGTCTGCCACCCCTACCTAAGGGGTTATTTATAAACCATAGAACTCTCATAGTCCTAAACAAACTCCTTCAATCAGAATAAAGGAAACTTAAATCCAACTCAGACTCAAACAGATCCAGAAAAGGAAACTGCCAAATTCGACATTAATCAACATTCACGACGTATTCACGTCATAATCCAAACAATCTCTCCCTTGACTTGAATATGTCCAAGTCCAAGAATAGCCACCATGTTCCATGTGCTCGCATCTATGCACAATTGAACAAACTTGACTTCATCTCCATCTCACTCCCTCTTCTCCATAACCCCCCATGGGGTTCACAACTTGATTAGGTCGAATAAGTTCAGGCCCAACCTGAACTTTATTACCCAACGATCTCCTTGATCTACATAAGGTCTATGAGAATTTGCTCCACCATAGGAGTAACGATCTGGACTACCTTATTGCGCGCCTAGTCACAGTCTCCCTTCGGGGTACAATTGAACATTCGAGCTCGAATCCATCGTAGTCTCTGATTGTTCCACAACCACCGCTTTTGATGTCGAGGATAACTGCAATCCACCAACTGTAACCTCCGAATTCTGCAACATACACATTGCCGACACGTTCTGCTTGAAACATCACATGGGTCTCTTTGAAAACTTCCATAAGATCACCTTTCGAACTGAAACAGAACCCTTCTCTATGTAGGGTTCCAAGAGAGATAAGATTGTACCTTGATTCGGGAACATGAACGCCTTGAAGAGTAGTGATGCATCCATCATGAGACCGAAACTGGATTATTTTTTTCGCCAATCACCTTGCTTGTAGCAGAATTCTCCATGAAAACTTCTCCCTTTGAACTGAAGTATATGAAGAGAACATCTTCCTATTGGAACTGATATGTTGTGAACATTCAGAATTTATGACTCATCTATCTTTGTTACCAACTGGTATGTCTGTAACAGATAGAACGTCGCACTGTTCCTTCAACTAATTCAGTGACATTAGCATCCGGTTGTTTCTTCTTTCGAAGCCAACACTCAGATCTAATGTGCCCCTTTTTGTGACAATAGTTGCACGTCAAATTCTTGTGTTTTAAGTTAACCGTGGAACTTCTATTATTACACTTATCCCTTGAATAATGAACTTGCCCGGAATCATCATGATGAGACTCACCCGTCAACTGGGTGTCAATTCTGTCCTTATTGAGTAGATGCTCCTTGACCTCATTGACCTTAATTGTTGACTTGCCTACATAGATGATAGCTTCCCTAAAGCTCTTATATGAAGAAGGTAAAGAACACAATAATAGAAGCGCTTGATCCTCATCTTCTATTTTAACCTCTATCTTATATAGATCATTGATAATAGAGAAAAATTCTGCAGTGTGAGACTTAATAGGTGTACCTTCATGCATGCGAAGAAGAAAGAGACGCTGCTTCAGAATCAACCGATTCGCCAACGACTTCTTCAGATAGTGATCCTGAAGTCGCTCCCACAGCGAGGACGCTGTTTTCTCCGTAGAAAACTCATCCAACACTTCGTCTGCCAAGCAAAGCTGAATAGCTGTCAAGACTTTTTCATCCAACTCCTGCTAAGTTTCTTCCTTCATGTCTTGAGATTTTTTCTCCCTCCCGAGTAATGCTTTCTTCAACCCGCTCTGGGTAAGAATGACGTTCATCCTAATATGCTACCTGCTGAATTGATGACGCCATTGAACTTTTGAATATCGAACTTGATCGCAGACATCTTCAAGTTACCTTGCTCTGATACCAATTGTTGAAAAACAATCTGTATGCTCTGATACCAATTGTTGTGATTTCAGGAGAGGACGCCCCCACGACCGGATCAACTGAGCGAATACGAATCACAAGATCTACCAAGGTAACTTGAAAAAAAGAAGAAGAAGATATTCCAAAGTAAAAGAAAAAGTCAACACACAATATAACGGTTCCACCGATCAAACAAATCGTGTGTACGTCCACAGGAAAAGAGGGTGAAACTTTTATTAAAACTTTAGAGGAGTACAATAAGAATTACTTACACCTCACGCTGAGAAGTTACAAGCTTTTGATGGCCGTCAAGAATAGCAAACCATTGTGGCTAAGCTTCTCTCACAAATTTCTCACCTAGATGAATTACACTCTTAGGAATTACAAATTCATAGGATTCTCCTATGAATACATGAAGGCCACCCCCAAGAGGTTATTTATAAACATAGAACTCTCCTAGTCCTAAACAAACTCCTTCAATCAGAATAAAGAAAACTTGAATCCAACTCGAACTAAAACATATCCAAAAAAAGAAACTGCCAAATCCAACATTAATCAACATTCACGACGTATTCACGTCATAATCCTAACAGTGTGGGGCATTTTTCACAACACTTATTACTAGATAAACGAGATGAGGGTTCTCATTTGCAGTCAGGACATTTTGTTGAAGATAAAATTTATTGAATTTGATCTGGTTTGCACAGGACATATGAGCCATGACAGATGTTTGTACAGAGAAAGCCATAAACATATGAGAACAGGAAATATAGAAGGGAACAATTAGAGGAACAATGTATCCTCATTACTATCTTCCTCTGTTTGAACTGAACCATGTGTAATAAAGAAAAGTATTGGAAGAAATGTAGAGGGCATCAAGAATATAATATAGATATATAAGCACTGCATAAAAATTGAAAGAATGCATAAATGAGGATGAAACACATATGAGACTAAGAGAAGAAAACTTCACCATCCTGTCATAAACTTTTTTGAAGCCCAACTGCGTATAACTTTATAAAATGCCTGAAAATCGGTTAAAATAATATAAGAAGAGCATCTTAAAATAATTTAAGAAAATTGCAATTATCACAACTTACAAAAGAACTTAACTAGAAAATTAAAATAAAGAATTGCTAACAATAAGTGCACATTGGACAGAGTTTCCAGGAAGTACCAAATCTTTGTCCAACCAAAATTTTGCTTTTAATTTTTTTGAAATAAAAGCATTGTTGCATCATAAGAAGAGTGCAAACCATCCGCCAGTATATGACAAGCAATAGTGTACAAAATTTATGCTTCCTAAGGCATAAGACACTAAGACATTTCATGATATTTAAATAGCATATTAAGTTATCAAATGTGCACAACACTAAATTCAAATTACATGTTGAAATTTTTACTTTACAATGAGAACTGTAGACTATGAAGATCTAAATCAATGTTATCAATCTATAGACTAACTCATAAAAAGTTGATTTTTTTGTTAATAAAATATAGATACATGCATGCATAAACACATTTATAAAATATATGATATCCTTGAATCAAAAACTTTGGGAACTCCAACAGTTGACACCCATTTCATGAGTACAAGCAATATTATTAAAAAGTAACAAATAGATTCTGGCCAGTTTGTCATCATCTATGGCAGAATAACCTATATAAAATGCACTATGTCATAAAAGAATTTATCAGAAGTAACTTTTTTAGTAAAGCAGTGGGTGGAAGCCGTCTATCATAAGAAATTATATAACTATTTTTTGAATATTACATATAATAGGTAAGTTTGGTTATAAAGTCCTAATCATATTTGGAGCCTTAAAGAGTTTTAGTAATATTACGAGTCATAGTTTAAGTGGAATTTGGTCTTGCATGGAGTCTATAAAAGAGAAGTTTGCTCATGATTTTATGTAATTGTTTTTGTAATTCTTCTAGAGATGTAATCCTTCTTAGATTTGGCCATGGCCCGGTGTTGAACCAGGGACCTCTCACAAGCCAGTCTCAACCCTTTACACTGTGTGAGGCCTCAACAACTTAGTAATTGAAGAGTTAAATGTAGATAATCAAATGTAGTTTGACCAAATAACTTTGAAGCGTAATGTTCAAATTAGCAAATTGTGAACAATATAAAATCAAAAACAGGAAGTATTCATGTTAGTACAGCAGCTATGCAAAAACAACAAGAAAATATAAACAAAACAGAAAAAAATTTAAAGGCCTAAAAAGCATAAGACTGAAAGGAATGCTGGATAACCGGTGTTTAAAAAATGACCAGATTGAAGATGCCAAAACTAGGGATTATCAAGAACTAAAAACACTATAATACAATATTGTTATTTTTAAGTTAAACATGCAGTTCCTTTTGGCCTGACTATGCCTGTGCTATTGACCACCTCAAAACATCCGTTGATTCACATACTCCAGTGAGAAAAACATGCCCCTCCTTTTTAAAATTGGTTGGAACTGAACAGGCTAGAATCTCAATTGAAAATGTAAAAGGCATAAAATAAGGGTGATAATACTATAGTACACGCATAAAGCAAAGTCTTTCATTACCTTTTGCAAAGATTTTTTGTTATGTACAAGAAATGGATTGGCTAGTTCCAATAAAAACTCCTTTTTCACAAGGTGTAACTAGTAACCTACGCAACCACAGATGCAACTCCCATCATTTACAAGTACTGAATGCACCCATACTTTGGCATTCACGTTACTCCTTCCAAAACACATGACATGGTTGACATCATAAACGGCAGTATATCGGTCCAAATTTTTAAATGACAATTGAGCTGCACATCAGAGTTTACTAGGACTTCTTATCCCTTGAGCGTTCATCTAGGAAATTTCTCATAAAACTAGGAAGATGATTCAAATACCATACATGAGTCGCTGATGATATACAAGTTTAATGTATCTACATACTTGAGAATAAACAAACTCTACCATGTATTCTTCACAACATATGGATTTTCCTTCTATGCAATTCTGGAAGCAAATTCTTCCCGCACAGCTTGTACTACAAGCTATGCCTAAATATCCTATGTTACATGGTCTGATTTTTCCATCTTATAAACAAGTAACATAAGAGAATCATCTAGTTCATTTCATCCCATAGTTTGCACTATATTCTTCATCTCTTTTCTTTCCTCAATGGATTGCCGTTGTTATTGTTAGGATTTGCCCTTGTTTTTGAAGAGGAGATGATGGTCCAAGAAAATTCAATTGAGTTGGAGAAGACGGTGGCTTGAAGCAGATGAAGCAGATTCCTTTTCAAGCGATTGCGAGTTTCCTTTTCAGGAGGAGTATGAATAGGATTCAATTCCTATTCAAGGAAGATATGTTTCTAAAGATTAAAAAGTCTAGAATCCTTCTAAATCAAGGAGATTAACTCCTAATAAGATTGATCAAGTTTCTTCAAGTATCCAATGGCCAAGATCATCTCATAGTCTAAATATGATTTGTATTGTAAAGTACTATAAATAAAGTTGTAACCCAACATTGTAAATTGGAGCAAAAGAGCAGTAGAAAGCTGTGGTGAAAAACAATGTAAGGCTCTAAAAGGCCAAGAAGGCTCTAAAAAGTCAAGAAAGAGAGGAGCAATGTGAAGGTGCATAGAGAGAAGGTGTACTCTTGTAATCTAGGCAAAGATTCAAAGGAAATGTGAATACTCTTGTGTCATCAAGTAGAAGGTTAGATCTCTTTGTATCAAGTTTATTAATAAAACTCTCTCAAGTTCTCTCCTCGTGGACGTGGGTCAAGTTTGGGCCGAACCACGTTAAATTGTGTGTTTTCTTCTTATATCTTTTAATATTCATCTTGTGTGCTCAAGATAATTGATGTCATGGCATGCTTGAGGTCGTCGGTGGAGATCTCGTATTTCTCAACTATTCATATCATAGTAAGTATGGTATCTCGAGTTATGCACGCAATAATTGGTATCGAGCATATCAATTTCGTTGAATAGTTATCATATTTGTCTTAGGGCCTATTTGGTAAAGAAAAGGGAAAAGAGAAGTCAGTTTTCTCTTGGAAAACAAAGAATTTACAAGTGGGTCCGCAATGGGACTCACAAGCTTTTCCTTCAGCCTACGCGTTTGGATTGGAAGGGAAAAGCCCCTCTAAACCTTGTTTTTTTATTATTTTTTATTGATTTAATTGGTGATTATTAGCTCAACATATGAAGGGTTGTCAAAAGAAATAATAAAAAATTGAGGTATGTCATATTTCCTTCTGTTTTCCTCTCAAAGGAAACCTGACATACCTAAAATCCCATATGGCAAGCTTATTTTCCCATTCATTTTCTAAAGCAACAAACACACAAGAGCCTGTTTATTTACATAGAAAAAGTGTGTGGATAGAGGTTTTAGCGGGCCCCGCCACCTTTTCTCTTCTATGTGTGTTTGATTGCTTGAGAAAATGAATAGGGAAAGAGGCTTGCCACATAAAATTTTAGTTATGTCAGGTTTTCTCTCAAAATGAGAGGAAACCAAAAGGAAATTTGATGTCTCTTTATTTTTATTATTTCTTTTAAAAGCCCTTCAGAGATTGAGCCAATAATTACCAATTAAATTAATAAAAAATTAAAAAAATCCTTGGGGTTTTCCTTGCCCCCCAACGCATAAACTGAAGAAAAGGCTTGTGGGTCCCATTGCGGGACCCACTTGTAAATCCTTTGTCTATTTTCTCTTGTCCCTTTTCTTTACCAACCCAGCCCTTAGAAGAGAAAAGATGATGGGGCCCGCTAGAACCTCTATCCACACTCTGAATAGGCTCTTAGCCCCTTCCTCTTCCCTATGATGGGTTTAGAGCTAGATGCCCCCTTTGTCATCATCGGTATTTAGTATATGCTCCTCACCACATCTTTGTCCATGAACACCATCACTGCTTCGCCACAACTTGATTAACCTTTTCTTCATCCTCCCTTGCTTTTTGTCGAGCTGATTGATTGGATTTCTAGGTATTGCTAAATTGAGAGTGCTGGTATTTCGCTAAAATGATATTTAAGGTTTTGTACTTGTAAGTGAATCTATGAGGCCTTCAGCTATTAAATTCTCGACAACTTTTTTGACCTTGGATGACAGAAATGACCCAGTTGAAATTTAAATGCAATATTTTCTCAGCACCTCCAACGATTCATATATTATCAATTCCTTTCTAGTTTTAAAAATAGAGGGAACTCTATCAGAAAACTCTGAGACTCCTCCCCATCCTTATTTTTTTGCAGGGTTATCAGCAAGTTCATTACATATAGTCCAATGCATGCACAATAACCACCAGGGTGCCTCTTAGGTCAGTTCTTTTTATACATCAGTTAGGTATGGTTCTCTTCCTGAGCCATAAAGCTTCAGAGGGACCGGAGTTGAGTTGATATATGCATCATCTGGCCCAACCAAGAACTGAAGCATAATATTGCATATATGTGAGATAAAATTAAATTTTGTAAACAAGTTAATACTTGGTTTGTAACTGGGTTCAGGTTTCAGTTCCTAGCTGTTCCTGTTCCTGATCCATTATATTCTAACATTGAATCTTATATCACAGTTGGCTGCACACAAACTACTGCTTCAGCATGTCCTTTATTTTAATACTTATGTTTAAAATTATGAGGCATAATTAACTTGAGTGTAAGAAGTGTTGGGATTTTGCCTTATTTTCAAGAAGAGATGATGGTCTAAGAAGATCCAATTGAATTGGAGAAGACAAAGGCTTGGAGTAGAAGAAGCAAATCAAGACTGAGTCAGATTAGTCAATTGTATAGTCGACTAATGCTCAGACCCTACCCAGACGACTGGACGGATACAGAGAATGATTTGTTATAAAGGAATCGACTTATAAGCATTATAAGTCGACTCATGGAAGGACTAGTCGACTAGTCTGAAAGACAAGTCGACTAATCAGTCGTTCTGAAGCGAGTGGTTTCCAAATTCAGAAGCGGTGCGAGTTTTCTTTTCTGGTGGAGCTCGAATAGGATTCAGATTCTATTTAATAAAGATTTATTTCTAAAGTTTAAATGGTCTAGAATTCTTCTAGATCAAAGAGATCAACTCCTAAAAGGATTGATCAAGTTCTTCAAGCATCCAACGGCTAAGATCATCCCATAGTCCTAATAGAGTTTGGCTTGTAAAAGTCTATGAATATAGATTGTAACCTAGTACATTGTAACACGAAGAAAATAAGAAACCGAATAAAGAGAGGAAGGTGATGGTGCATAGAGAGAAAATATACTCTTGTAATCTTGTGAGATTCAAAGAGAAGGTGAATACTCTTGTGGGAATCAAGAAAAAGGTTAGATCTCTTGTATTAATAAAACTCTCTCAAGTTCTCTCTGTATGGACATAGGCCAAGTTTAGGCCGAACCACGTTAAATTCTCGTGTTCTTTTCTACTCTTTTGTCATAATATTGCTAGTTTACTCTATAATAATTTTTTCTGCAAGTAATGCATATTACCACGCTCCGCAAACGTCGACCAAGGTCTTGTGCGTGCACAACAGTTTGTGTCGTAACTCAATTGTTGTCTTAATAATTGGTATCACAACTCGTGTGTCGCACAACAAATGGTATCAGAGCATATCAATTCCGTACAACTGTTATCAAAGCTAAAGGTTGACGATAAGGCGATATGTCGAAAATTGAAAATTCTGTAACCAAATTCTAGGTCGAGAAATTCAATGACAAAGGAAACTTCAGTTTATAGCAAAAGAGGGTGAAGACGTTGCTGGTGCAACAGGGTCTTCACAAGACCTTGTAGGGAAAGTCAGCAAAATCAGAAGGTACGTCAAATGAGAATTGAGAAAAGATGGATCTGAAAATGACAAGCACAATCAAATTATGTCTCGCAGACGAGGTCATGTTCAACGTGATGGGTGAAGAAATGGCTACAGGTTTGTGGTCAAGCTTAGAAACATTGTATATGACAAAGAACCTCTCCAACAAGTTGTATCTCAAGAAACAACCATATGGGCTGTGCATAAAGGAAGGGACAAGCACCTAAACTTCTTCAACAAGGTCAGTAGCGAGCTACTAGCTGTTGAAGTCAAGATCGACGAGGAGAACAAGGCACAGTTTGCTTCCACAGCCATACAATCATATTATAACCATCATTCTCTACGATAAGAAAACTCTCGTCTTGAAGGAGCTCATGGCAACTCTGTTATCTAATGAGATCAGAAAAAGACCAAAATAAGTTGAGCAGAAAGAATCAGATTTAGTGGTCATGAGAAGAAAAGGAACAGAAGGTAACGGGTTCATAGAAGGCGTGTCACTTTTGTCAACAGGAAGGTCACTGGAAGAAGGACTACAAGCATCGACAAGAGAGGTTGAAGAAGGAGCAAGCTGCAGAGATAAATATAGCAATGAGCGGTGTTGACACTGAAGTATTAATGATTTTCTATGTTGAAGACAACACTTATCAAGGTAAAAGATGGATATTTGATTCTAGTAGTACGTCTTGTATGTTCTCATAAAGAGATGCTCAACTACTTAGTTGCAAAGGAGGAAGGGACTGTCAAAATGGTGAATGGCTCGGCTTGCGAGGTCATCAGCACTAGGAAAGTCAATGTTACATGCAGAGATGGGACGGTGCGCGCTCTGGAGTCGGTCTAATATATCCGGAGACACGGTACAATCTAATATCCATAGGGGTGCTCGATGAAGAAGGATGTCGGACCCAAGTGCAACAAGGCGCCGTCACAGTTAGCCAAGGAGACATAGTAATCCTGAAAGGAGAGAAGTGTGGAGGGATATACAAGCTGAAGGAAGGAAACTAAGTTTGAGGTGGAGTTTCAGGGATAAGCTTGGAAAGGAACTCATCGCGAGGTGGAGCTTCAACGAAGACTACAAAAGGACGTGAACCGAGTCAAAGTGTTGCAGAAAAAAGAGGGCGCATTCAGGCGAGGCACGAATACGCTCAAGGTTTGGCAGTAATTTAGCCAAAGGCTCCGGGAAGAGGGGCAAGAGTTAAAAGCTCACGGTACGGTTACAATCAAAGAAAAAATCAAGGTAATAATTAAAATTTTCAAGGTGTTTTATTAAAGGCTTGAAAAAGCAAGTGAAGGTAAAGATTGTTGAGATTTTGTCCTCTCTTCAAGAAGAGTTGATGGCCAAAGAAGATCCAATTGAAATGGAGAAGACAGGCTTGAAACAGAAGAAGCAAATCAAGACTAAGACAAATTAGTCGACTGATGCTCAGATGAGTCGACTACTCAATAAGTAGTCAACTGAACAAATACAGAGAAGGATTTGTTATACAGGAATCGACTTATAAGCATTATAAGTCGACTCATGGAAGACTAGTTGACTAGTCTGAAAAAACAAGTCGACTAATCAGCCGTTATTAAGCGATCATTTTCCAAATTCAGAGGTTGTGCGAGTTTTTTTCTAGTGGAGTTCGAATAAGATTCAGATTCTATTCAATGCAGATTTGTTTCTAAAGTTTAAATGGTCCAGATTTCTTCTAGATGAAGGAAATCAACTCCTACAATGATTGATCAAGTTCTATAAGCATCGTCCTAAGAGGGTTTGGATTATAAAACTCTATAAATATATATTGTAATCTAGTACATTGTAATACGAAGAAAAATTAGGAAACCAAAAAGAGAGAGAGGAAGCTGACGGTGTATAGAAAGAAGATATACTCTTGTAATCTTATAAGATTCAAGGGAAAGGTGAATACTCTTGTGGGAGTCAAGAGAAAAGTTAGATCTCTAGTATCAAGTTTATTAATAAAACTATATCAAGTTATCTCCCCGTAGACGTAAGCCAAGTTTGGGTCAAACCACGTTAAATTCTCGTGTTCTTTTCTACTCTTTTATCTTGATATTGCTAGTTTGTTTTACAATAGTTTTCGTTTACAAGTATTACATATTGCCACGTTCCACAAACGTCGATCATGATCTTGGGTGTGCACAACAGTTTGCGTCGTAACCCGATTGTTGGTCTTAACAATTGGTATCACAACTCGTGTATCGCACAACAATTGGCATCGTATCATATCAATTCCGCTTACAAGAAGAATCAATTAAAATTTCTAGGGTGGTATAGAACATAAGATTTTTCAATTATCATGTTACTTAGATGCAGGATTCTTTGAATGTTCTATAACATTGATCTTGGTTATCTATACAGTTTGTTGTTTTTCTTATATTAATACAACCTTGCTCTACCAATATGATGAAGAGACTAACTTCTAGATGTTTACAACATTTCTTAATATTGTAACCTGCACGGCCTAAACTAGTTTAGGTCGGTTGAACTAGTTTTGCAATAGACTAGGGTCCAAACATCTCAGTTTGTTCCCAGACCTTCTCAAAGAATTTGAAAGTTCTGGTCAATTCATCCCATTTATACATTCGATCTCTTGAAACTCAACTCGCAATAGGAGCCTAATAATAGTGCTGACTATGGGTGCATGAGCAACCACAATTACAACAGCACGGTAAAAATGGCTCTGCTACTACGATGAACCTACATACCTAGTACTTACATTTAAAAATTAACATTAATAAAAAAACCCACACTTATATATTGGTGAATGAACAAAATATTAATAATAATAGCTTTATTGGACTCTCTAGTTTGGTACAAGATTATTTAGGCATCATATTTCCAATCCAATCTAAAAGCGAAACATAATCAACTTGAATTCAGGACAGCTATTCGAAATCTTAGGGAAAGACTTGATTTATTATCTTCTGCCTGCTTTTTGTGAAAAAAGACCAATTTAAGGGGTTTCTTCAAACAACAAGGAGCTGAGGCAACTATTCAATCAAATGTGTTGGCCCAAAGGCTCATCGCTCTAGTTTTGATGATGATTAACTCATGTAGTTATAGTACTAATGATCTTGTGTTTATATAGTTTCAGATATTTGATCAAGATCTTAGTAGGTGTTTAGATTTAACAAAAGATTCGAAGTCAAGTTTTGAAGCTACCACATGTTAATTCAAGAGCTCGCGCATTAAGATCGCATCAAGTACTCAAGGGAGTCTAACTCGTTGAATCATGGTTTGGACCAAGTCAAGAAGGAGAAGAAGATTTTCAAGAGAATTTTCAAGAAGACTTGAGCCATGGTTGTAAGTGTTAAGATTTGTTTTTAATAAAATGTAAATGATAGATTAGTTGTAGATTGCTCAAGCTCATACACACAAGATTTATATGTGTTTTCATAAAACAATTTTAGTTTTAGAAAATACCGTTTTAGTTTTTGAGCTTCAAAGTATACATTCCTATGTTTCATGATTAGATTCAAAACAAGTTTATATGTGTTTTGGATGTCATCTATGCACATTGTTGATTCAAAAGTTTAGAAAAACTTATTTGGTGATTCTATATCATATGTTTGAGTTTTGTATTTATCAAAACTTATTTTAGAGCTTATTGTCAAAAACATAGATATTTCATCTTATATGTGTATTGGATTATATCCATACACACTAAGCTTCAAAAGTTTTTAAAATATCTTGTTTTTGTATTTGGAGAAGTTTTGAAAAAATTATTTTTTAATTGAAGATTGATTTTGAAAAATACGGATTTTTGTTTAAGACAAAATTTATATATTACAAAAATGGTTCAAAATATTTGCAATATGTATTGATTTTTGATCAAACATGTTTGTACATTAAAGTATTTCAATGAACCTATTTTTGTAGATTTTATGTGATTTTATGAGAATTTATAAGAATTTATTAAACCAAGTTTTAATACCCAAAATGTCTGACCAAGCCTTCTGGCGGTCGACCGACCGGTCGACCGAGCCAGAAATCGTCGACCGGGCAGTCGACCGATGTGCACAGAACGTGCACAACCATTTTGGCTTCAGGGCCGGTCGACCGCACGGTCGACCGTCCAAAGAGCTTTGCTCTCTAGATCTGGCCCCGGTCGACCGGGCGATCGACTGATAGGTCAAGCCCAAGGAACGGTCGACCGGGCGATCGACCAGCAGGCTGCAACGGTCAAAAATATGACCGTTGGCCGGTCGACCGGCCCTGCTGCTGAGTTGGCTGCCAACGGCTATATTTTGAGAGGCTATAAATAAGCCATCTCTTGGGGTTGTTTTCAACAAGATTTCAAGAGGGTTTTAAAGCCAGTTTTTTATACCTCTCTTAGGGTTTTTCTCCACTTATTTTAGGGCTAATACTTCCATATCAAAAGGAGAGTTTTCAAGATTGTTTTTCAAAAGAGATTTCTTGAGTTTTCCTCCACTACTCTATCTAGCTTTTCTCACAAATACTTGAGCTTTTCATTGCTATATCAATCCTATAGAAACTTTGTTGTGAGAGTGTTTTTAGGTGATCAAAGTGTAGAAGATCACAAAGTGTTCATCTTTATATTTGAGGAGGCGAACTTGCGGGTTCGTGTTGTTTCGAATTCTTGTGAGAGCTCGGTGTAGAGTTGCGGCCTCGGCAAGCTAGTGTGCTTGTGTGTGTTGTTCTTGCGGGAACAAGAGAGGGACTAGTGAGTCCAAGAGTTCTAGTGTGAACTCGTTGTAAGTGTTGCGGCACTGAGTGATCTAGTGGGATCAATTCTAGTGGAAATCCTTCATAGTGTTGAAGGCGGGGACGTAGAACAAGAGTGCTCGAACCTCTAAACAATTCTCTCGTGTTTGCGATTGCTCTCTCTCTCGCTTGTGTTTTTATATCTTGCATGTTTATATTATTTATCTTTTTATATGCTTGATATACTTGTGCTTAATTGATATACGCTTGGGATTGTTTGCTCACACTTGAATTCAACCAAGAGAGTCATAGTGGCACCTCAACTTTTAATCTAGAGGAATCCTGAGGAGATAGTCCAGAGCCTTTCATCGGGAATTCGGTTACACTCTTGTGTTATACTTTGTGTGTTTAGCTTAATAGCTTTAGTTTACTTAAATAGTTTTTAATTCTGCATCATTATCATTAGATTAGCTTGTACACCTATTCAACCCCCTCTAGGTGTATTTTCAAAATGATATTGAGCATGTTTCCCATCTCTTCTCCAGAAACAAGTGGGGTTTTTCTTTTCAAAATTGTGCTCAATTTCATATATGGCAATTCCGCCAAGATCTCTTCGTTAGTTGGGGGAAGAATCAGCACGAATCGGATTTTTTGAGGAATGTATCGAGAGAGAATTGGACTTTGTTTAGACAATATGTGTTGTCGGTACACAAGGATCGGTTTTTTTAGCATGGTACGGAATGTATTGTCAAATATTCAATATGATTCAACAAGATCTATTTTTCATTCAAGTAACGGATTCTAGCAAATCGAAAGGATCTTGTGATCAATCCAGAGATCATTTCTATTCCATTAGAAATGAGAATTCAAAATATCACACATTAATCAATCAAACAGAGATTCAATAACTAAAAGAAAGATCGATTCTTTGGGATCCTTCCTTTCTTCAGACAGACTGAACATAGATAGAATCAGATTGATTCCCGAAATGCCTTTTTGGATCTTCCTCAATGTCTCGGCTATTTACGAAATGTGGGAAGCAGATGAATAATCATCTGCTTTCGAAAGAAATCAAAGAATCCAATTTTAACCCCGCTACATCGGATGATTCTATACATTAATATTCTTTTTCCAGATAAATTCAATTTCTACTCAAACTGAAAGCTAAGTTTCTTAACAGTTCTTTCCAAATACGGAATTATATGAAATTTCCAACAATATTTCCTTTAACAGATGGATAAAAGATTCCGTTTTTAAAGCTTTCAGTAAACAAATAACCCTAAGCATATCAAATCAAACACAGAGGTAAAGGACTGAGCTTTAGTTCTTCAGCAGATCAATCAAAGATTCAGACACAAACGCTGACCTCTCTGCCAGAGTGGTGGTGGTGGGCGGAGGAGGAGGAGGACGCCTTCGAATCCGCTTCGCCGGCGATGTCGGGCCCACCGCTGACGGGGATCAGCAGTTCCCGATCTCTCATCGGAATTGACGACTTGTCATCGTTCATCATCGCCCCTCTCTCGCTCTAAAAATAATTTCAAAACAACGAAGCTTCGAAGATCTCACTGTTTCAACGGAGAAAACTAGAGTGAAACCGTCGAGGACTGAGATGGGCTCATTAATTAATTTAAGGGAGCTGCGAAACGAGAGAGAGAAACGTTGGTGGGATTCGCTGCAGAAGTACATACCGAATTTTTAGTTCTACTGGTGTCGTTATAGGCCGCGTAGACTTTGATATTCGTGTGTTGGGCTTGCTTAGGGTTCAAGGGCATGTCGGCGCGAGCATCGATGACGCTGTCTGCCTTTCGTCAGGAAGCATGGAGGACAAGCGATTTTTATTGGGGGCTCTCTGCTGTTGACAACGAGAATAAAACTGAGGGCCCCGGCTGCCTTAAGATTGAGGGGCATTTTAGGGTAACATTGAGTTTTGAGGAGCTCTTGCTAAATAAAGATAGATTTTGAGCTTATGCGTAAAAAGTCTTTTTTAGTACTGTTTTTCTATCATAAAGCTCGAGCGGATATTTCCACTCAAAAAACTAACGGAGACACCCCATTTAAAACCCTTCATCTTGAATTATCATTTTACCCTAATTGAAATGGCGAAAATGACTCTTTCTCCTTCTTCTCTTCCTCTTCTTTTTCTCCTTCCTCCTCCTCCACGGCCGACCTTCCTCCTACCCCCTTCCCCCTCCCCGGCTTCCCCCAACTCCCCACCGATCTCCGCCGCCCCCTCCCCCCGGCTCTCTCCCCCCCCTTGCTGCCCCTGCTCCCCCCTCCTCCCCCCTAGCCCCCCTCCCGAGGGATCTCCCTCCGCTTCCCTGATCGGGGCGAAATCAGCACTCGAAAACGTGTATTTTATGAAATTAGTGAAATTATGTATGTGTGTTAATGTTCTCTCGATACTTCCGTTATAGCGTTGGCTCAACGGGTCGAATTCACAGGGACGAGAGGCGATAGAAGCATTAACAGTTTATGTTCACGTCGGTTGTTAACAGTTTCTTTCTGTTAAAAAATTAGAAAAAGAAAAGAAATCTAGAAGCGATGGGTAAGAAGGCGATGAAAACGGTGATGTAAAAACAAAAGAGAAGTGATGGTGAAGAAAATGAAACAAAGGTGAACTAAGAAGAAGTGATGAAAATAATGAGAATTAAAACGAGATAAAAAGAAAGAGAAAGACTATGAAAGAAAACTCATGGCTACTAACTACTATTGCCCCACTAACTTGCTAACCTCTTAGTGATAATTGCCTCACATGGATCCTTAGCCATCACTAATCCTTGGCTTTAAGAGACGATACAAAGTATGGCTCATAAGATTGTTCTTCTGCATTCAAACCACACATCCAAATCACGCAACAAGTTGCAAACTACTATTAGATCATCAAAGCCGGTTAGATGTGAGCAAGAAATAAAGTTAGCATTGCAAGTTAGCTTGTTAGTGAGTTAGATATTAGAATATTAGAATGTTAGAATACATCATCATGAGCCATCAATGGCTCTTGCAGGAGCAAGGCTTTGTAGAGGCTATTAGATTCATATGGATTATCAAGTAAGTGGTTTAGTGATTAGTAGTTGGATTGTCATGAGAAGAAAAACTAGCTAAGCATCATGTAGAAGATGGAGGAGATTGCAATGGAGAAGAAAGGAGATACCTTTACATACATTATCACCATCTATTACATCAATATCTCTCTATCTTTCTCTTAATCAACTCAGCCCTACTACAAGATCTAAATGTAAGTTCACCTAGAGGGGGGTGAATAGGTGATGGCTAATCTAATGGTCACTAAATGCCAAATAATGCGGAATTAAAAACTATAATGACCTAAACAAAACTCTTACACTAAACACCACGTATAACACAAGAGTGTTGTCGAATTCCCCGTGAAGGGCTCTGGACAAACTCCTCTAGATTCCCCTAGATAAGGGTTAAGGTGCCGCGTTGGCTCTCTTAGTTAAATACAAGTGTTAGCAAACAAACCCAAGCAAGTATATCAATGAGCACAAATGAATATATCAAGCATATAAAGATAGACAATAAGAGTATGCAAGATATAAAGACAAAGAGAGAGAGAGAGAGTGAGCAATCGCAAACACAAGGGATTTGTTTCGAGGTTCGAGCACCCTTGCTCTACATCTCCGCCTTCGACACACGAAGGATTTTCACTATAATCGATCCCACTGGATCACCCGGTGCCACAACACCTACAACTCTCGGACTCCCTAGTCCGTACACACGCAAGCCCACCGGCTCGCCGAGGCCGCACCTCAAACAAAGAGTTCGCACCCGAACCCGAAACAACGAGTCCTCACTAGGACCCGAAACAAATGCGAACACACACGTCCGCCTCCTCAAAGAACAAAGTAGAACTTTGGTGATCACAACTCTTGATCACCTAAAATCCTCTCACAACAAACTCCCTATAGGGTAGATATAGCAATGGATAGCTCAAGTGTATGTGTGAGAAAACAAGAAAAGAGATGGCGGAGGAAAACTCAAAGAATCTCTTTAAAACACTCTTGATAAAACTTTCCTTTTGATGGGAAATATTAGCTCTCAATTTTGTGGAGAAACCTATGAAATGAGTAGGAAAAACTGGCACAAAAACTCTCCAAAAAACTTAATCAAAACAGCCCCAAATGCCCCATTTTATAGAGTCTGGAAAACTAGCCGTTGGGGTCTGTCAGGCCTGTTGGTCGACCGCCCGGTCGACCGGCCAACGGTCATATTTCAGACCGTTGTGCCATCGGTCGACCGGCCGGTCGACCGAGGTCAGATACAGAGAGCAAGTCTCTCTGTCCGGTCGACCGCCCGGTTGACCGGGCCTTTCCAGAGAGCAGAGCTCTCTGGACGGTCGACCGGGTCGGTCGACCGGCCACCTGCCAGGTCAAGGCGTGCACGTCTGTGCACGTCGGTCGACCGAGCCGGTCGACCGACTTCAGCCCCAGTCGACTTGGTTGGTCGACTAGTCGACTGGCTGAAGCCTGGAACAGAAAATCTGGGGATTAAAACTTGGTCTTTTTGGCTCAAATAAAATCCATAAAAATATAGAAAATTTACAAAAATAGTTTTACCAATATACTTTGATAAACAAATATGCTTGCACAAAATCAAGGCATGTTACAAATGATTTGGACTATTTTTGTAAGTTGGAAAAATTGGCTCAAAATAAAACGGTATTTTTTCAAACTTGATTTTTCTAAAACTTGTTTTTCAAAACTTCTCCAAATACAAAAATAAGATATTTAAACAACTTTAAAAGCATAAAGTGTATGGATATGATCCACTACACAAACATGGTGAAATATCTATGTTTTTGACATTAAGCACTAAATTTGGTTTTGGTTAAAACATGTAAACTTGAATACCAAAAACCAAAATGATATTTTGTCAAAAAGAAAATCTTTTCTAAAACAAACTAAATCAAGAGTGTGTGTAATACTTGAGCAATCCACCAACAACTCTATCCTTTACATTTTATCTAAAAATAAAATCTTCTAAAAATAAACCTAGACTCAAGTCTTCATCTTCTTGAAGTCTTCACTTGAAGCCTTCTCATCTTCTAACTTGGTCCAAACACCGTGCTAGATCCAAAACTTGACTTTAAATCCTTTGTTGAAGCTATGCACCAACTAAGATCTTGATCATGAATCTGTCACTAATTAAACACAAGATCATTAGTAAACATAACTACATGAGTTGATCATCATCAAAACTAGAGTGATGGGCCTTTGGGCCAACAATCTCCCCCTTTTTGATGATGACGAAACTCATGAAGTTATATATGCATGTATTAAAGTAAAGCTTCAAAGAAGCTCCCCCTTAACTCATGCATAACAAATAAACAATAAATATGCAATGTATGCTCATAAACATGTATACAAATCTAGGAGATAAACATGCCAATCAAGCATAAAACAAATCAAATTCTTTTTCTCCTATTTGCAAACCAAACATATATGCATAAACAAAGCTTTATCACAAACATGCATATAAATCTCAAATACTTCTCCCCTTTTGTCAATCATCAACAAAGGGGTTAAGTAAAAACAAAATTTTTCTCCCCCTTTTTGTCATAAACAAAGAGATCAATAAGGGGTACAAACAAATAAGTCAATAAAAGTTTATATGCGATATACATTCATGAAGAGGAAGGCGGTTAAGTAACTTCCCTACACATATACATTACATGAAAGAGGGATGACAAACCATAATTCACATAACGTATAATATGTAATGCATAAGAGGAGATGTGAAGCTCCCCCTCCACACGTGTACCACATAAAGAAGAGTTGTCAAGCTCCTCAATATACAATACACTCAACATGAATCTATATGTAGAAGAGATGTTAAGCTCTCCTTGCATATAGGAAATACATATCAAAAAACTTTTAATTTTTCTTAAACAAAATTTTAAAGGTATCAGAGCTTTTGTAAAACAAACAAATTTTAAGATACCAAATTGAAAATACTCATTATTGTAAATCATATTGATACCAATTGAAATTTGACAAATATGAAGTTGAAACATATTGATATCAATAGTAAACATAATGATCAAAAATTTTTATTTTTCATCATAAACTTTGTGCTTTAAAAATGTGAACCAATTGTAAGTTAAGCACATGAAAATCATATATATGTATGAAAAGAAAAGAGTATACCAATTGACATTGATACATACATATATAAATAAAACAAAAATGAGTATATATAAATATAGAGTCAAATTGATACCAATTGAAACGATTCAATGATACCAATTGAAACAATAATAGGATCATGTGTATATCTCATAAACATTGAAGAATAAATAACTAGTTAAATTAATTTTGAAAAACTAGTTAAAGATCCTTCAAAAAACATGAAACTAAAACATATATTTTTCATGAATCATACCAAATACACAAGAATTGACACTTGAATCGATAAAGCTCAAAAATATGTTCATGAATAAGGTCATGACTAAACAAATGAAGTGTGAGTGTACAAGAGTCATGTGTTTAGCATTTTCATGAAAATAGTCATAAGGCTCAAAACACAAATATCATTTTTTTCAAACAAATCATGAAAATTCATTTTTCATTTTGAAACACACTTCTAGGTATATGTATGATTTATCTAAATCTAACAATATGCATACATATTCCAAACATAAAAGAGTCTATTAAAGGTATTTGCATGAAGGCAAGAGACTCACGGGTATGCATGTATATTTATTAGATTTGAATAAAAATTACATATACATGAAGTAAAACATGAAAATAGGCAAAACAAGTATAAATGAAAGAATCATCAAAACTAGGCTATACGTGTGCATATAGTGAGTACAAATGAACAATGAAGTGCAAACGTATATGAATCAAATGTGGCTCACTACTTGTACATGTATAAATCCAAGTTTTAATAAATACTACTTCTAAACAAGATTTTACCACATGAAGCACAAAACAAATGAACATGCTAGAAATATCAAATATGAACAAGCATGTAAACTAAAATAAGAGTTTAGAAATAGTTACCAACTAAGGAACTATGTTCCAAAACTCCAAACATGGTGGTCGTCCCACCAAAACTCCTTGATAGCGGTGCATCAAATGTATGTCCTTCAAATCCTTGCAACCACCACCAAGGCACCAAATCTCTCACGTCTTGTGAGAGCCCTCACCTACATTAAAACAAAAGGTGGGGATTTTGGTACCCATTTTCTTTTGGGTCCTTGGGGTTAGCTTTGTTAGGAACCCAAAAATTTTTATTTTTAGCAAAATTAATATGATGTAATCTATCAAAACAAAACTTTGCTAAATGGCCTTTGCGGCCACAATGTGTACACTTGTACACCTTAGGATGCATATGGGTGTGGGTGTGGTCATGTCGTGCAACATATGCATGATGATGATGTGCATGAATATGTGGAGTTTGTTTCTTAGAAAACAAAGACTCCAATTTCTTATGGTTGAAAGCACATGAGCTCAAAGTGGAGCTCAAACAACTAATCCTATTTTTCAAAACATTAATCTCACTATCATCAATGGTGGCATGAAGAGAAAGGTGAGATATAGAGTCATTTTTCTTCTTTTAGAAACTTTTTCTTTTTCAACAATTTTTCTTTTTAAACAAGAGTTTTCATTTAAAACAATTTCTCTTTGTTTTTCCACCAAAGCAACTTTATTTTTCAAGGAAGTGTTTCCTTCACAAAGATCACTCAATTTGGAAAACAAGGAAACATTCTCATTTTTCAAAATCTTATTTTCCTTTTCAATGCATGCAACCTTATTTTCTAATGAATCTTTTCCATTAAGCATGCAATCAAATTTCTTTTTTAAATTCTTATTATCTTTTCTAAGCATGTCATATTTTTCTAAGAGTTGTTGACAAAAAGAAGTGAGTTCATCATATGACATGTCATTATCATCTACCTCGGATTCGGTAGTTACCTCAAGGGGGTTATCCCCTTGGACCATATAGCACGCGTTGGAGGTGTCGCTTCCAACATCCGAATCGCTCCCGGCATAATATTGTTCTTTTTCGCCAAGGGAGAGGAGGGTGTTCCACACTACAAAAGCCAAATCAATGTTAGCAACCCTAGATAAATAATCATCATTTAGGGTACTCTTCAAAGCATTTAGGGCTTTTGTATTAGCCTCAATGTTCTTACCATTTAAATAATATGCATCTTTAGTTGTAGCAAGATAAACATGAATACCTAGGGCTTTGAGGTACAAGGACATCTTAACCTTCCAAATTTGGATGTTAAGAATGTCAAACATAGGTGGTGACATGAAATTCATAGTGTGTGTACAAATATTGTGATTAGCCTAAAAAGAGGATCTTTAACTCTAGGTTGTAAGACCCAAATCAAGAGCACTTGGCTCTGATACCAATTGTAAGTTCACCTAGGGGGGGTGAATAGGTGATGGCTAATCTAATGGTCACTAAATGCCAAATAATGCGGAATTAAAAACTATAATGACCTAAACAAAACTCTTACACTAAACACCACGTATAACACAAGAGTGTTGCCGAATTCCCCGTGAAGGGCTCTGGACAAACTCCTCTAGATTCCCCTAGATAAGGGTTGAGGTGTCGCGTTGGCTCTCTTAGTTAAATACAAGTGTTAGCAAACAAACCCAAGCAAGTATATCAATGAGCACAAATGAATATATCAAGCATATAAAGATAGACAATAAGAGTATGCAAGATATAAAGACAAAGAGAGAGAGAGAGAGTGAGCAATCACAAACACAAGGGATTTGTTTCGAGGTTCGAGCACCCTTGCTCTACATCCCCGCCTTCGACACACGAAGGATTTCCACTATAATCGATCCCACTGGATCACCCGGTGCCACAACACCTACAACTCTCGGACTCCCTAGTCCGTACACACGCAAGCCCACCGGCTCGCCGAGGCCGCACCTCAAACAAAGAGTTCGCACCCGAACCCGAAACAACGAGTCCTCACTAGGACCCGAAACAAATGCGAAACACACGTCCGCCTCCTCAAAGAACAAAGTAGAACTTTGGTGATCATAACTCTTGATCACCTAAAATCCTCTCACAACAAACTCCCTATAGGGTAGATATAGCAATGGATAGCTCAAGTGTATGTGTGAGAAAACAAGAAAGAGATGGCGGAGGAAAACTCAAAGAATATCTTTAAAACACTCTTGATAAAACTTTCTTTTTGATGGGAAATATTAGCTCTCAATTTTGTGAAGAAAAACCTATGAAATGAGTAGGAAAAACTGGCACAAAAACTCTCCAAAAATCTTAATCAAAACAGCCCCCAAATGCCCCATTTTATAGAGTCTGGAAAACTAGCCGTTGGGGTCTGTCAGGTCTGTCGGTCGACCGCCCGGTCGACCGGCCAACGGTCATATTTCAGACCGTTGTGCCATCGGTCGACCGGCCGGTCGACCGAGGTCAGATACAGAAAGCAAGTCTCTCTGTCCGGTTGACCGCCCGGTCGACCGGGGCCTTTCCAGAGAGCAGAGCTCTCTGGACGGTCGACCGGGTCGGTCGACCGGCCACCTGCCAGGTCAAGGCGTGCACGTCTGTGCACGTCGGTCGACCGAGCCGGTCGACCGACTTCAGCCCCAGTCAACTTGGTTGGTCGACTAGTCGACTGGTTGAAGCCTGGAACAGAAAATCTGGGGATTAAAACTTGGTCTTTTTGGCTCAAATAAAATCCCATAAAAATATAGAAAATCTACAAAAATAGTTTTACCAATATACTTTGATAAACAAACATGTTTGCACAAAATCAAGGCATGTTACAAATGATTTGGACTATTTTTGTAAGTTGGAAAAATTGGCTCAAAACAAAACGGTATTTTTTCAAACTTGATTTTTCTAAAACTTATTTTTTCAAAACTTCTCCAAATACAAAAACAAGATATTTAAACAACTTTGAAAGCATAGAGTGTATGGATATGATCCACTACACAAACATGGTGAAATATCTATGTTTTGACATTAAGCACTAAATTTGGTTTAGTTAAAACATGTAAACTTGAATACCAAAAACCAAAATAATATTTTGTCAAAAAGAAAAATCTTTTCTAAAACAAACTAAATCAAGAGTGTGTGTAATACTTGAGCAATCCACCAACTACTCTATCCTTTACATTTTATCTAAAAATAAAATCTTCTAAAAACAAACCTAGACTCAAGTCTTCATCTTCTTGAAGTCTTCACTTGAAGCCTTCTCATCTTCTTGACTTGGTCCAAACACCATGCTAGCTCCAAAACTTGACTTTAAATTTTTTGTTGAAGCTATGCACCAACTAAGATCTTGATCATGAATCTGTCACTAATTAAACACAAGATCATTAGTAAACATAACTACATGAGTTGATCATCATCAAAACTAGAGTGATGGGCCTTTGGGCCAACACTAAAAACAAAAAGAAAATACAAAATAAAAGAAGAAGAAAATCATAATGTACAACTAGAAGAGAGAAACCTAGCCTCCTTGTTGATCTGCTTGAATTCTGAAAATACACCTAGAGGGGGGTGAATAGGTGTACTAGCTAATCTAATGACAATGATGCGGAATTAAAAATTATTTTAGCAAATTAAAACTATTAAGCTAAACACACAAAGTATAACACAAGAGTATAGCCGAATTCCCGATGAAGGGCTCTGAACTATCTCCTCAGGATTCCTCTAAATTAAGAGTTAAGGTGCCACTATGACTTTCTTGGTTGAATCAAGTGTGAGCAGACAATCACAAACATATATTCAATTAAGCACACAGTATATCAAGCATATAAGAGATATGAGCAAAAAGCATAAGTAAGATATAAACACAAGTGAGAGAGAGCAATCACAAATACGGGAGAATTATTTCAAGGTTCGAGCACCCTTACTCTACGTCCCCGCCTTCAACACTATGACGGATTTTCACTAAAAATGATCTCACTGGATCACTCGTGCCGCAACACCTACAATAATTTCACACTAGTATATGTGTCAGAAAATCACAATTACAAAATTCTTTTAATTGAATAGAAGATTATAACGGATACAATTCGATTACAAAAGAAAGGGAATCTTTTGATTGATTCTCTTCTTTATTTAAAACTGGGTTCTTCACGTGGCGGTGGAGAGTGAGTCTTGTTCCCCGTTGACCGGCCGAACGTCAAGTTTCTCTTGTGGATCCTCTCTTTGGATCTACTGGTGGAGTAGCACAACTCCTATCAGTAATAGAATCTCAAAAAGATTTAAAGAACTTAAACTCAATAAGTTAACCAAAAGTTGAACTCAAGAGCTTCGAGGCCGAACTCTGCTGAGGTAGCTCTCCCATTGCCTATGGCTTCTTGAATTCCTCCACCAGAACTCTCATCATCAGTCCCTTTTTTAGAGGTCCCCCTCCAGAGCTTCTCCTTTATCTAGATATTCATAGCTATTTATAGAGGAATTGGGGTGTAACCAACCCCTTAAATCTCTCCATAATGGGAGGGGGTGTAACCAACTCCTTAAATCTCTCCATAATGAGAAGTTATTCCCTATTATGTGGAGAGAAAATGGGGTGTAACTGTCCAAATTCGTGACTGTCACTTACAGCAGAAATGCGGGTCTCGCGCTGGACGCGGACCTTACTATGATGTTGAGACGCGCAGCTCACATGCTCGCGTCTGTGTTGGAAAGCGGAGCTGCTCAGGCTCGCGTTTGAGTTGAAACGCGGGGTCCACGTCTGACGACCTCCGCGTCTAACAAAGGACGCGAGGTCCGCATCTGGCGATCTCCGCGATTGAAATTGGAATGCGACCTCCGCGTTGGACAAAGTGTTGGCCCAAAGGCCCATCACTCTAGTTTTGATGATGATTAACTCATGTAGTTATATTACTAATGATCTTGTGTTTAATTAGTGACAGATTCTTTGATCAAGATCTTAGTGGGTGCATAGCTTCAACAAAAGATTCAAAGTCAAGATTTGGAGCTAGCACGGAGTTTGGACCAAGTCAAGAAGATGAGAAGCCTTCAAGTGAAGACTTCAAGAAAATGAAGACTGGTGTCTAGGTATAAGATTTTGTTTTTGTTTTAGTTAAAAATGTAAAGGATAGAATAGTGGTGGATTGCTCAAGTACATATACACACACACTCTTGATATAATTGTTTTCATAAAAGATTTTTTAGCTTAGAAAAGATTTTTCTTTATGACAAAATACTATTTGGTTTTTGGTATTCATGTTTACATCTTTCAACCAAAACCAAGTTTATGCTTATTGTCAAAAACATAGATATTTCATCTTGATTGTGTAGTGGATCATATCCATACACACTATGCTTTAAAAGTATATCTTGTTTTTGTATTTGATGAAGATTTGGAAAAACAAGATTTTGGAAAATACAGTTTTCATTTGAGCCAATATTTCCATATTACAAAAATAGTCCAATCTTTTATAACATGCTTTGATTTTGTGCAAGCATGTTTGTTTATCAAAGTATATTGGTAAAACTATTTTGTAGATTTTCTAAGTATTTATGGGATTTTATTTCAACCAAAAGACCAAGTTTTAAATCCCAGAAAAACTGTTTTCAGGCTTCAGCTAGTCGACTTACTACCTTTATAGTCGACTAACTCTGAAGTCGGTCGACCGGTTGAGTCGACCGACGTGCACAGACGTGCACGCCTTTGTGCACTGGAGGATGGTCGACCGGACGGTCGACCGCTCCAGAGAGCTCTGCTCTCTGGAAATTTCGGCCGACCGTACAGGTCGACCGACAGAGAGTTCTACTCTCTGCTCCAGTGGCTCGGTCGACCCGGGCGGTCGACCGTGGCTTCAACGGTCGGATTTCTGACCGTTGGCGGTCGACCGACCCGGTCGACCGGCAGGCCTGACAGACCCCAACGGCTAGTTTCTGGCAGCCTATATATTTAGGGGTTTGGTCATTGTTTTGTAATAAGATTTTAGGAGAGCTTTGAGCCAGTTTTTCCCACTTCATTAAAAGAGTTTTCTCCACAAATTTGAGAGCTAATATTTTCAATCAAAAGGAAAGATTTTATTAAGAGTGTTTAAGTGATTTCCTTGAGTTTTTCACCATAGTTCTTTCCTTACTTTCTCACAATCACTTGAGCTATCCATTGCCTTATCTATCCATAGGATTGTGTTGTGAGAATTTATAATTGGTGATCAAAGTGTTTTAGATCACCAAGAGATTTCTTCTTTGTTCTTTGAGGAGGCGGACAAGTGTGTTCGCGGTGGTTTAGAGTTCTTGTGTGAACTCGGTGGTTTGAGGTGCGGCCTCGGCGAGCTAGTGAGCTTGCGTGTGTACGGGCTAGGGAGTCCGAGAGCTTGTAGGTGTTGCGGCACCGAGGAGAGATCCATTGGGATCTTGCATAGTGAAAATCCTTCGTGTGTCGAAGGCGGGGATGTAGAGCAAGTGTGCTCGAACCTCGAAACAAACCCTTTGTGTTTGCGATTGCCTTTTCTCTCTCTCTCTCCCCCTTACTTTATATCTTGCATGTGTTTATTGTTCATCTTTATATGCTAGATATACATTGTGTGCTTTATTGATATACTTGCTTGGCATTGTTTGCTAACACTTGTATTCAACCAAGAGAGCCAACGCGGCACCTCAACCCATTCAAGGGGAATCTAGAGGAGTTTGTCCAGAGCCCTTCACGGGGAATTCGGCAACACTCTTGTGTTATACGTGGTGTTTAGTGTGAGAGTTTTTGTTTAGGTCATAATTGTTTTAGCTTCCGCCTTATTTGGCATTAAGTGACCATTAGATTAGCCATCACCTATTCACCCCCCCTCTAGGTGAACTTACAATTGGTATCAGAGCTTGGTACTCTGATTTGGGTCTTACAACCTAGAGTTAAAGATCCTCATTTTAGGCTAATCACAAGATTTTGTACACACACTATGGACTTCATGTCACCACCCACCTTTGACATTCTTAACATCCAAATTTGGAAGGTTAAGATGTCTTTGTACCTCAAGGCCCTAGGCATTCATGTTTATCTTGCTACCATTAAAGATTCTTATACTAATGATAGCAAGTACATTGAGGCTATGCAAAAGCCCTTCATGCTTTAAAGTCTACCCTAAATGATGAATATTTATCTAGGGTATCTAACATTGATTCGGCCTTTGTAGCATGGAACATCATCACCTCCCTTGACGAAAAGGATCTATATTATGCCGGGAGCGATTCAGACGTTGGAAGCGACACCTCCAACAAGTGCTACATGGTCCAAGGGGATAACTCCCTTGAGATAAACTCCGAATCCGATGATGAAGACATGTCATATGATGAGCTTACTACCTTTTGTCAACTTGTGCTTGAAAAATATGACATGCTTAAAAAGAAAAATAAAAATTTGAAAAAGAACATTGCTTGCATGCATAAAGAACATGACTCATTTAGAAGTAACATTGCATGTTTAGAAAAAGATAACAAAAATTTGAAAAAGGATTTTGATTGCATGCTTAAGAAAAAGATTCATTAGCAAATAAGGTTGCATGCATTGAAAAAGAAAATAAAGATTTAAAAAATGAGAATGTTTCCTTACTTGCAAAATTGAATGATTTATGTGAAGGGAACACTACTTTAAAAAATAAAATTGCTTTGGTGGAAAAACAAAAGGAAGTTGTTTTTCAAGAAAATAAGTCCTTAAAAAGAAAATTTGTTGAAAAAGAAAAAGAAAAAGATTTTGTCTCTAAAAAGAAAAAGAAAAATGGTTCTTTATCTCATCATGCTTTACATGCCACCACTAATGAGATTAAAGATTTGAAAAATAAAATAGATAGTTTGAGCTCTAATTTGAGCACATGTGCATTCAATCATACTAGATTGGAGTCTATGTTTTCAAAGAAACAAACTCCATCCATTCATGCACATCATCATGCTTATGTTGCACGCCATAATCATACACACTCACATAAGCATACTAAGGTGTACACATGTACACATTGTGGCCGCAAAGGCCATTTAGCAAAATTTTGTTATGATAAGATTAATGCTTTCAATTTTGCTAATAAAAGATTTTGGGTTCCTTACAAGACTAACCCCAAAGGACCCAAGAAAATATAGGTACCAAAACCCCCACCATTTGCTTTTGATGTAGGTGAGGGCTCTCACAAAACGTGAGAGGATCGGTGCCTTGGTAGTGGATGCACATGGATTGGATGGACACACTTTAGACGCATCGCTATCAAGGAGTTTTGGTGGGACGACCACCATATGTGGAGTTTTGGAACATAGTTCCTTGGTTGGTAACTATTTCTAAACTCTTAGATTATATACATGCTTTTCATTTATGACATCATATAGCATGTTCATGATTTATGTTTTTATGTGCTTCATGTGGTATATACGAGTTTAAATGTAGTTTTTATCAAAACTTGTATTTATACATGTACAAATAGTGAGAACAAATTGATTCATATATGATTTGTACTTCATGCTCATTTGTACCCACTATATGCATATGTATAAGCTAGTTTTGATGATTCTTTCATTTATACTTGTTATGCCTATTTTATGATTTTACTTCATGTATATGTATTTTTATTCAAATCTAATAAATATACATGTATACCCGTGAGTCTCTTTCTTTCATGCATACACTATTTGTAGACTCTTTTATATTTGGGATATGTATGTGTATTGTTAGGAGTGGATAATTCATACATATACCTTGAAGTTTACTTTAAGATGAAAAATAAAAATTTTCATGATTTGTTTTTAATAAAAAAAAATGTCTTGTCTAAAAATGAGATTCATGTTTGATTGAGCTTCATTGTCTATTTTCATGAAAATGCCATTTACATAACATTTGAACACTCATCTTTTATTTTTCAAGATAATTTTGAGCTTTATGGACTATGAGTGCTTGAATTTTTATGTACTTAGTATAATTCATGAAAAACATATGATTTGATGTATTTGAAGGATCTTTAACTAGTTTGTCAAAAATCTATTTAAACTAGTTATTTGTTCTTCAAATTAGTTTATGAGACATACACATGATCTTACTATTCTTCAATCATAAATTCTTTTGTGTTCTCAAAATTTATTTGATGCTTCATGATTTGAATATTAGTTTATATGTTAGTTTTTGTCAACACTAGGATTTATACTTGTACATATCGTGGGCCACAAATAAATCTATATATATTTGTACTTGAATGCTTATTTGAACCCATGAAATGTGCTTGTATTGCTTGGTTTTGATGATACATACATTTTTAAACTTGTATTCCCACTTTTTGGATTTGATTTATGATCATGTGTTTTCATTTCATGTATATGTGTATTTTGCCAAACTTTAAGATATACATGTATACCTCTTGAGTCATTTGCCTTTAATGCAAATCTATTTATATGGACTCAATTGTGTTTAAGGGATATGTATGTATACTTATTGTGTTGTCAAAACATACATATATCTTGAAATATAAATTTTGTTTTTAATAAAAAAAGAGTTTTATTAAGAATAATTCAAAATTTTTGATGTGTATTTCCTATATGCAAGGAGAGCTTAACATCTCTCTTACATATAGATTCATGTTGAGTGTATTGTATATTGAGGAGCTTGACAACTCTTCTTTATGTGGTACACGTGTGTAGGGGGAGCTTCACATCTCCTCTTATGCATTACATATTATACGTTATGTGAATTAGGGCTTGTCATCCCTCTTTCATGTAATGTATATGTGTAGGAAAGCTAACTTAGCGTCTTCCTCTTCATGAATGTATATCGCATATAAATCCTTATTGATTGATTTGTATTAACCCCTTCTTGATCTCTTTGTTTTTGACAAAAAGGGGGAGAAAAATTTGTTTGATTTGATTTTACTTTGAACCCCTTGTTGATGAGTGACAAAAAGGGGGAGAAGTATTTGAGTTTATATGCATGTTTGAATAAAGATTTATGTTTATGCATATATATTTTTGTATTGCAAATAGGAGAAAAAGATTTTGATTTATGTTTTATCTCCATACTTGCATACATATTCATGTGCCTCATTGCCATATCTATTATTTATTTGTTATGCATGAGTTAAGGGGGAGCTTCTTTGAAGCTTTACTTTAATCCATGCATATATAACTTCATGAGTTTGTCATCATCAAAAAGGGGGAGATTGTTGGCCCAAAGGCCCATCACTCTAGTTTTGATGATGATTAACTCATGTAGTTATATTACTAATGATCTTGTGTTTAATTAGTGACAGATTCTTTGATCAAGATCTTAGTAGGTGCATAGCTTCAACAAAAGATTCAAAGTCAAGATTTGGAGCTAGCACGATGTTTTCCATTATGTTTGCAAAGGGGGAAAACTTACAAAAAAGAGTTTGAGGAGCTAAATTACAAGTATTCTTAAAAAGATTACAAGTAGATCTCCTCAGAGATTCTGGAGAAGTGTGCCGATAGGAGTCTGGTCAGCGCGCGACCACTTTGTCCCTTTGACGATGCGAGCGATGAGATTCCCTTCTCGCCTGGTTCGGGGAATCAGAGAACAGAAGGTTGGTAGAACCCTCTTGCTGCTTCTCAAAATCGCCTTCGATAAGGAATTCCTTCTCGCCTGGTTCCGGAGATTCCTTGAGAAGAAGGACGATGTTAGGGTATCAACACCCTGGTTAGAGAAAGCAATTCTCTAAAAGATCTCTGAATTCGAGAGCGCGCGGTGTGTTATGAAGAAGCCTCTGCTTGTGGAGTCCTCCCGTATGCATGCCTCTCTCCTTATACCCCTGGCGGGCTATTTATATGGAGAGCAAGGGTATAATCGTCCCTTGAAGATATGGAAATAGATTGAATCAAATTTGTTTAAATCTGGAAAGTAGCCTTGCTGCGAGGCTAAGATAGCTTCTGCGGAGCTAGAATTGGCAGGTCGGTTGATCTTCTTGATCTGTTTTGATCCTTTCCATATCGTTGGAGGATTTCCCCTGATCTTCTTACTCGTTTTAGAAGAGTCAAGAGATTGTGGCAATCAACTGCCAAATTTGACCTCTGATTTGACCTTAATTGGATTTGATCTGATTGGATCCGATCTCATCCGGAGATCTGATTGGTCAAAGGTTGACCGTGGCAGATTCATAGCAGCGCTGCCCGCATTGAGCTCGCTGTGGGGCTAGAGGCAATCTTTGGCGAAGTCCGAAAAAGAGGCTTTTCGGCGAAGCTATCAGTTGGCTTCTTGGCGAGGCTTGGATGATTTTAGCCTCTCAAGCGAGGCTATCCCTTTGGGCTCGTGTGATGCTAAGTGCTAGCACCTTAGACCTGCTGAGGTCTGTTTAGAAACAATCCGGGTTCACTGTCTGCTTGCTGGATCAGTGGAGTCCAAGTTGCTTCCTTGTCCCTTGGAGATGGGTGAAAACTGGTCTTCAGCTCGTCTGTTACTTGTCTTTTGTAAATGTCAACAAGTTTAGACATTGTTCGGACCAATAAGAATCTTGTCTTTTTTAAGTGTCAACAAGACCCCCTTCAAAGTTTTCGAAAGTCTGCAATGGCTCAGACTTCGGAATATTTTGAACTGCTTTGACTGGTGGTGTGTGGAGTATGAACGTCGCCATGATGGTTAAGTTCAGCTTCGCTTTAAATCCTGCTTTGGGATGTAGATTCGCTGAGGAATCATGTAGACTCGCGTCTGGGTAGCTTCGCAGCTAGTAACCCCGCTTCTGGGCTTCTGAAGATATGTTCGCTTGGGATGTCATGTCGCTTTCCCGAGATCAACTGCCGTGGGCTGGTTACGAGGAGGATTACTCCTTTCTTCGTGCTGATCGAGAGAGATATTCTCCGATTTGCACGTTTCCAAGGGAGGATATTCCCTTTCTTCAAGGCGCAATAAGTGCCTTTATGAGGGAGACGTTTCTCCCTTCGCACGGTTCCAAGGGAAACCATCCCTGTTCTCAAGGCGCAGTAAATGCCTTAAATGCGCTCATGCTTCCACGCTTGAGGCGGCAGTGCTCAGGCCATGAGGCCTATAAATAGGACACTTGAGGTCCTCTGAAGTGAAGTGCTTTGCCTCTCTTCTCTTCTCTTGGTTTGAAAGAGATATTCAGATCTCTGAACTAGTGGGAATGCCCACTCTGGTCATTATCCGGCCAAGGACCGGTAAGTCTTGATAGTTCAACGACTTCACCGATTTTAGGGAATTCATTTCCCTTAATTTAGCTTTGGCAGCTGCTTCAGGGATTAGCTTCCCTTACTCTTCATCTTGCAATTGACTGATCTGTAGAGAAGGATTTTGGCATAGCTTCCCAGAAAGATCACTGCATGTTGAGTCCGCTGCCCAGGCAGAACTTGGAACTTGGTCTCTTTAATAGTTGAGCCAGTCTTGCCATATAGGTGGAGTTAAGACTATGTCCCACGGGGTCAGTCTGGCTAGCCATATAGGCGAGGCTTGGACTTGGCGTTTGCTGAGCCAGCCCATCAGTGCTGTGCAGGCGAGGCTTGTCCTCTGCTTTTACTGAAATTGGATTGCTTTGACCCAAAAGATTCTGATTTAGTTCTTTCTGTGCTTAGTTGCTAATCTGTTCTGATTTGCCTTGCAGTGGGCTATGCTCGTCGATCTTGTATCTTGATGAAAGAGACCGAAAAGTTGCCTTATGCTTCCCCGGTTGAAGCTTTACTTTTAAGCAGGAGGAACAATTCGGGACGGCGGGTGCGTGTCCCAGAGGCTATTGGCAGCCTCTTATCCGAGATGATTCATTCTGAGGTGAGGCTGGTATCCGCTCTGTCAGAGATGATCCGTTTCGGGGTAGTGGGCGTCACCTGTGAGATCACTGGCATCATTGCCAACTTTCAACTTTGGTGGCTTTTAAGGGCGATCCACTTCGGAAAGCGGGCCTCACACCCGTTAGATCACTGATATCACTGCCGATTCCCATTATACGTGATCTATCGTGTTGGTGGCGATAGGTTTCTATTGCCAGGCTTCAACAAAAATGGTCTGGAAAGATCTGCCATTTTTGTGGAGAATAATGACAGTGTCCTTGCGGCACCACTGATTACAGCCCTGTGCAGGAGGAAGGCCTCCTTTGTCCAGTCGGTTTGACTTAGAAGCGGGTAAAACCACTTGTATGCTTTTTTGCGCAAATGACCCTGTCGAGCAACTGGGTGTGTTGTATGAAACACAACTTCGATGTAATATCAATGTACCCTTCCTTTTAAATCAATGAAAGTTCATCTTCTAATCATCTGATCTTTGCTTGCTTTCTTTGAGGGTTTGGCCATAGCGGGGCTAAACTGTATGTGGAGTCACAGACATAGTCCTTTCTTTGAGTGATCTTCGCGAGACTGGCATGTCAGCGCCTTTTTAGAGGGCTAAGGTAAGCCTCTCGGCGAAGTCCTTGAAGGATTGTGCGAAATCCGCCCTTTAAGCCAGGGCGAGGTTAACCCTTAGCGGAATCGAAGCAGCGCTTCTCGGGAAGGCGCTTTGGGCGGCGTTTCGAATTAATTCGAAACGGCGGCATACGCCCTTTTCGAGGCCTCGTTTCAGGCGCTGATTGGCCTATAAAAGCCCGATCAGGCTGAGCAGGAAAAGATCTCCTTTTTTCAGAGAGATTTCTTGACTTTCCCTCTTCCTCTTCTTTCTTCATTTAGAGAACCTTGAGAACTCTTGCAGCTCTTCAATGGCGCCCAAAAGACGAGCGGGAAAAGAAGTGGCGACTTCTGCAGCGGAGGGCCCTCCTCCTCCGGTCATCGAGCGACCAGTCACCGGTAAGGGATTTTCTTATCTGATTAGAGACCGTGGTCTCTCTCCTTTGGAGCCGACATTTGGCTATTAGGACGATCGAATATGATCTGTCCTCATTAGGGAACTCGTTTCCCTGAACTTCCCTATTCTCCTTGCACAAGGGAATTAAGAACCGAACAATTCTTCCTTAAGCTTCCGTACGAAGCCATTACTCGGGCATTCTTCATCCTGTTGAGGAACAGGATATAGGTCTGTTCCTTCAGTCATGGCCACGAAGAGTGACTTTTGACCATGATGCCCTCTTGGTGACGTCAGCCCTTAGGGCTATACCACTTCCTGCTTAAGCGAAGTTGGTACTTTGGACGCTTTCTGCAAAAATGCAGTTTTATTCGCGAGATCAAGCTTCATCGAAGCTATCGCCTTGCTGGCCTTGCTCGCTGAGCGAGGCTATGCCTTAGTGAATTTCTATGTCTTCGTATCCACTTGATTGTTGAACTAATCATAGTTCGTTTCTGTCTTTGCAGTGCATTACGCTCCCGATCTCCTGAGCAGTCTGTTTGGGCTGACAAGTGGAGCAGATGGTAACCTCAGCCTGCAATTCCATGGACAGGCTTCTTTGTTCAGTGAGCGGAGCTCCCTCGTCCGGGATACACTCATCCAAGGCGGTCATCCGCAGACCACGCGGAGTATCTTGACCACGGCTCCTCTTGAGGATGTAGACCGTCGGACTTACAGAAAGCCCGACTTTATGTTCGGGGATGCCGCATCCGACCCGATCGCCAGCTACAAGCAGGCGAAGGACAATGGATCTTTCAACTGGATGGCGAGAAGTTTTACCTTCCGTCGACTAAACGGCACTTTCCTTTATCTTCTTTCGTGAATGTGACTCAGGCTCGGAAGATGGCGTGGGGCGTAAGCCGAAGCGTCGAATCCGTTCATGTTGGGAGATTGACCTTTCAGTCCGGCTATTCGAGGGCGGGCCTTCCCCTCAGCATAATGGGGCTATACCCTGGGAAGGTATCGCGGGAACTTCCAGTGGGAGAGAACCCGGCTGTGGCGCAGACCTTTGGCACTCAATTCTGCGCAGTTGACGGGAACTATCCTGCAACTGACTTCAGGGCTCCCGGTTGGGTTCATCCTCCTAAGGCATGGTGGGCGGAGTTGACCAACTATATCCTCGCTCACTTCGAGGAGGACTTGGAGGGGTTGAACCTCTATGAGGCCGTCAGGGTGACCTGCTACGGCATTGAGATGAAGGTGGCGTGCTTCTACGCCATCCTTGAGTTGTACTGTCCGGCTTCGGGGACCTTCTTCACCCCGGTTGGCGAGCTGGGCATGGCTTTACATAAGATGTGGGAAATCTCTGCTCTGCCTTTAGGGTCTCTTCCATACGAAGAGTACTTTCCCTGCGAGGCAGAGTTGGCTATTCTGGAGAAACAGGAGCCTGCTTTGCTCGAGACTTATCGGGAGTTGATGTGCCACTTGCATATTTGTTCCAGCATCCACGGTGGTGGCAAGGGTAGCTCGAAGAGCTTGAAGAGCTGGGGAAGTTACCTGTTCCCAGACATGAAGAATGCTCCTGAAGCAGCTCATCGCGGAGTTGCTGATGGCGATATTGTTGAACGGATGGAGATGTGTCTCCAAAGGGATATCGTCGTAACTGGTCCCTATGAGAAGGGTGATACCCTTCGGAGCTTTCACCATCAGGCCCGTCGGCCTATGTCTCGAAAGGCGCTGCTGGCCGGTTTCTTAACCGTCTGGTTGAAGAAGTGTGTTGTGCCTTCTTCCTCGGGTGACATCGTCCACCCGAATGTTCTGCTACCCGCCGTTCGCTTGGCCCATGGCCACCGTCTGGGTCTTCTCCCGGCCATGGTGTGCTGTATTCAAAGAGGCCTTCGCGCATTAACGGAGGCTTTCTGCAGGCCACCGGCGACGAGGCGTGGGAAGAGTGCTATCCTGCCTTGTGATGGACCCAATCCTAGGGTGGGTCTGCCATACACCTACTTGATGGCGTGGTTCGCATTACACTGCCCTACTTTGATTGGAGCTGGGGAAGACCCTCCGCATGGTGTTCGAACGGCACTTCTCCGCCGATTCGAAGGTTGCTCTTGGATGAAAACCTACGTGGCCGAGGCCCGTAAGTTAGTGCGTCGTCATGACGCTTATAGCCTGTTCCGCTGTTTTCCTCGCATTCGGGGTGCAGGATACAACGAGGAATTCCGAGATGCGGAGTCAGGGCGGTCTCCCATGAGTCGGGGCGTTTTCGAGTGGCTGGTCAACATCCGGCCCTCGCACTTGTTGTACAGGAGTGGGGATACCTGCTACCTGGAACCCTACGTCCCGAGTCGATTTGCCCGCCAATTCGGGTACGACCAGCTGTATGTGGGCAACCCCAATTCGGACCTGGCTTTCATGGGGAGTCTTATTGATGGGGCCCGTGCCTGGCGGTTCTTCACTGTGGATGGCACTGGGGCGTGGCTACGCACGCCGCTGCAGGATCCCGGCCTCTCGACGACCCTGTGCTTTTGCCAGTGGTACGCGGTTTCTAACTCCACACCTCCTGGATTAACGCCAACAGTTCGGGTGTGAAGTTAATCTCTCAGCGACTGAGGCGGAAAGCCTCTGATAAGAGAGAAGGCAAACGGGTTCGTGTCCCCGGCTTGGAGGAGTTCATCGCTGTGGATGACAGCGAGGCTTCTGATGCAGGGAGTCCTCGCTTCGAGGCGGGGGCTGGAGCTGATACTCATGCGGCTGGCTCTGGTGTGGTGGGGACGTCTTCCCCACGACGTGCGGGAGAAGTGGAAGGAGAAGATTCTGACGTCCACTTCAAGAGAAAGCGGGCAGGTAGCGGATCTCGTAGGAAATCATTGGCGAAGAAGCCCCGTCGCCAAGCTCCTACGATTGTCGTAGAGGGTTACCCCTCTACAGCGATTCCTCCTGCTGCCGCATTAGCAGCTGAACCGTCGGTTGCTGAACCGACTAGTGGTGAACTCGCTCCAGGTCTAGGTAAGGTTAACCTTGTTCATATAATACGCCTTTTTTGTGCGTTCCCATTGACTTATCATCAATCTTTTTTGATTGTAGGAGCTGAGGCAGCTGGAGAACAAGGGGAACATTATGATCCCCTATTCACTTATGGGGCTGCAATCGGTTCCCCTGCTCACTCGGAAGAGTCTGGGAGTGGCGCGGCTGATGTTGGTCCTTCAGGCGTTGGGATTTCTAAAAGAAGTCCTGAGGCATCGAGCTCTATCGGGTGGTCTACAGGATACTCGGCAAGTGAAAACGAGCCGGCTATTCATGTTGATTCTGCCAAAAATTTTCCGATGGAGCCTCTGGAGACTGGTGCGGCTGACGAGATGTTCGAGGCAACATCATCCTTTGGTATTGTCGTACCATCTTGGCTTCTTCTGTATATAGTGTCCCGACTAACTACAGTCTTGTTACAGGTGTTCGGCCTCAAGATGCATCAGTTTCAAGGGAGCCGGTAGATCTTCCCGAGGGATCGAGGGGTGACATGAGCACTTCGGCCACGGCGGATGCTGCTGTGTTGGACGCGCTGTATGGCGACCTTCCTTCTTATCAGCCTAAATCAGCTAAAAGACCAGAGGTTGAAGGGACGACAGTTCCGGAGGTATCCTCACTCCCAATCACATCAACAAGTGAGGTGTGGACTGTTTTGCCGAGTGCGGTACTGAGGGTGATCGCAAGCCCTACTTCTCCAACCCTGGTGGTTTAGCCTGCTGCCCAAGAGGTGGTTACCAGTCCTACCTCCGCGGTGGCTGGTGTGCTGGTTTCGATGAGGACTCCGCCAAGATCGCTTTCGGCTAGTCCTGCTGCTATCAGTGTTCCCGCTGTTTCTTCTGCGACGGCGTCGACCAGCCTGGTGGACTATTCTGAGGTTGCCTCCCTGCCCGAAATGGCTGAGGCCGAGAATAATTACATAGGTGACCTGGTCGATAGCTTTTATAAAAGCTTGGAGCGAACCATCGTCCTAGTTTTGAAGGGCTCGCCTGTACCATTCTCAAAGTTGAAGGTGGTCCTCTCCCGTGATATTGAGAGCATTCGAGACTTTGAGGGGTACCATCAGGCTACTGCTTTAGAACTCCTGGTGGATGAACTTGAGAAGGCTGTAGAGGAGTGGCGCCGTCTCTATCGCTCAGACCCGGCGTCCTTAGCTGACGAGCAGCTCGCTTGTCTTGTTGCCCGAAAGCACGAGGCCCGGCTTGCTGCTCAAGAAGCTGCTAAGGCCGTTTCTTCTGATTTGAAATCCTTGGAAACAAGGCAAGCGGAGGTTGGAAGTGCAATTGACGCCTCCACTAGTGCTCTTCTTGGCGCTGAGGATAAGATTGTGAAGGCTGAGGAGATGATCAGGAAAGCAAATCTCCTCTTATCCAAGGTCATACCGGTGCGTCTTGAGGAAACTGCACGGCTTGAAGAGCTCAGAGTGAGGAGTTTGCGCGACAGGAGTTGTCATAGAGGGCAACTTTGGCGGAAGTTGAAGCTCGTCTGGCCCAGGCGGTGGACTTTGATGAGGTTGAGCTGAGGTCTCAGGCGCTCGCCCAAGCTGCTGATGACAGGAAGACGAGGCTGAATGCCCTCGGAGAGCGGCTCAGATCGTACATTGTACGCTTGTAGGTCGTTGTATACGTGCCTCCATGTGTCCCCTATCTTTTGGAATTAATGGAAATTCTTTCTTTTGTTTTGGCTTCTGTCGAATCTCCAATCTTGTTCTTGCTTGAGGACGTAATCTTTGAGACGTGGCTATCCGTCGGTTCAGAGGTCGCAATGACATAACCGATTAAGACATCAGCAATCTCGAGGTTAGCCCTTTGCGGGGCTGAAGGGGAGATACTTGCCTTTTATAAATGTCAGCAAGCATCGGTGAGTCCTGTCTTTTGTAAGTGTCAACAGGCCCAAAGTTGAGACTTAGCTGTCTGCTGGTTCAGAGGTCGCAATGACATAACCGGTTGAGACGCTACTAAGCTCAATGGTAGATGAAACTTGGCTATCTGCCAGTTCAGAGGTCGCGATGACATAACCGGATGAGACGCCACCAAGCTTCAAAAATTGTTGATACTCATCTTTTGTAAATGTCAACGAGTATCGAGACTTGTCTTTTGTAAATGTCAACAGGGCTCGGGATTGAGACTTGTCTTTTGTAAATGTCAACAAGCTCAAAATTGAGACTTAGCTGTCTGCTGGTTCAGAGGTCGCAATGACATAACCGGATGAGACGCCACCAAGCTTCAAAATAGGTGATACTCGTCTTTTGTAAATGTCAACGAGTATCAAGACCTGTCTTTTGTAAATGTCAACAGGGCTCGGGGTTGAGACTTAGCTGTCTGCTGGTTCAGAGGTCGCAATGACATAACCGGATGAGACGCCACCAAGCTTCAAAATAGGTGATACTCGTCTTTTGTAAATGTCAACGAGTATCGAGACCTGTCTTTTGTAAATGTCAACAGGGCTCGGGGTTGAGACTTAGCTGTCTGCTGGTTCAGAGGTCGCAATGACATAACCGGATGAGACGCCACCAAGCTTCAAAATAGGTGATACTCGTCTTTTGTAAATGTCAACGAGTATCGAGACCTGTCTTTTGTAAATGTCAACAGGGCTCGGGGTTGAGACTTAGCTGTCTGCTGGTTCAGAGGTCGCAATGATATAACTGGATGAGACGCCACCAAGCTCAAGGTTGGTGATACTTGTCTTTTGTAAATGTCAACAAGTATCGAGGTTGTAGTGGAATTTGGGAGAAATCTCGTTTTCACGGGGAGAAACGAGGGAATCACTGTCATAGGTTTAATGTTAACGTAACAGCGAAATATATATGTGGTCTTACTATTCTATGGATGAGAATTGGTAAGTAATTTTGGAGGTCTCATTCTCGCGGGGAGAAACGAGGGAATCACTGTCATAGGTTTAATGTTAACATAACAGCGGAATATATGTGGCCTTACCATCCTATGAATGAGAATTGGTAAGTGATTTTGGAGAGGGAATCAAATGGGAACTGGTCCTTTAGGATTTTTAGCAAATCCCCAGCTGTCAACGGGTTTGATATACCTTTACCAACTACCGTTTGAGTCGGGCTAGCCATGCTATTTCCCTCAGCATGATGAGTTTGTCGAGGACTTATGTTGGGCTTACAGGCCAACATTTTCCTCTATCCTTAATCGTTAAGGATATTGGATTATCGGGTTAATGTCTGCATAACCCTGACTCTCCTTTAGGATAACTGGTGCACGGCCAGGTTCCTATTGGTTTATGGCTGTATGACCTCACTGGGAGGAAGAGAAAGGCTCTCGGAGATCTTGATCAGAGGTGCAGTGTTAACTTGATCAAGAGAAGGATCCTTGATTAAGGATAATACTTCTTTAAGAACTTGCCATTGATCGACATCATGAGTAGGTCGCCCTCTGCAGTCGTGAGGCGGTATGCTCCGTTTGAATAGACTGTTTCTATTACAAACGGTCCTTCCCATTTAGGCTGAAATTTGCCTTTGGTCTTGTGCATCATAATCATCGGTCGTCCGACGGCTAAGACCAGGTCTCCTTTCTGGAAGACTCTCTGTTTGACCTTCTTATTGAAGGCTTTTGAGATTCGAGCTTGATATAGCCCGATATGCTGCTGAGCTTGTAGTCGCTTCTCGTCCAAAGCTTCGAGCTCTTGAAGGCGTCGGCGATCATTGTCCTCTGATGTGGTTTTAGTAATCAGAGCTACACGCAACGATGGCATCTGGATTTCCAATGGGAGGACTGCTTCGCACCCATATACCAGGGAAAAGGCGTATTGCCTGTCGGTGTCCGCACCGTGGTTCGGTAGGCCCAAAGACATTCACCGAGCTTTTCGTCCCAATCTCGCTTATTCGAGGAGACGAATTTCTTGAGCAGCTTGATGATTGTTTTGTTTAATGCTTCCGCCAAGCCATTGGCAGCAGGATTATAGGCAGTTGAAGCCACATTCTGAATTCGGTATTTATCGCAGAACCGAAAGAATACTTGGCTTATGAATTAGGGACCGTTATCGTGGATGATCCGCCTAGGGACACCAAATCGATGGATGACATGGTGCTTGATAAAGTGAACCACATTAGAGGTTTTAACTTCGGCCAATGGTATGGCTTCTGCCCATTTTGAGAAGTAATCGGTTATTGCTAGGATAAACCGGTGACCTCTTGTCGAAGAAGGGCTGATTGGCCCTACGATGTCTATTCCCCATGCTTCAAATGGCCATGAAGCAGCAGTCGGGTGGAGCAACTCCGAAGGCTGGTGTATGAAGTCCGCATGAATCTGACATGCTTTACACCTTCGTGCATATTGGATGGCGTCGGCTATCATAGTTGGCCAATAGTATCCCAGCCTATGCAACCTGTCTTTAAGCTTTGGACCTGGTTGATGAGCTCCGCAAGTGCCATCGTGCGCTTCTTGAAGCGCTTCCTGTGCCTCTGAATGAGAAAGGCAACGGAGGAGGACACCATCATATGAACGACGGTAAAGTGTCTTCAGAATTGGATCGTAGTAGAAACGGAGAGACCTTCGTCTGACGGACGCCGCTTCTTTAGGATCGTCTGGAAGTAGACCGTGCAAAGCATAGTCAATGAGAGGAAAGCGCCAATCCCTCGGCTCAAGATCCGTGGAGACATTATAGACTTCTCGAATTCTTAGCATGTGCTTGGAGCATACAAGATGTCGAGTTGCGACTGTGAGGTGATACTCGGTGTCGGCTGGCAAGGCTAGTGTTGTTGCTAATGCAGCAAGAGCGTCCGCCTTGGTATTCTGAGATCGAGACACATGCCCGATGTAGAAACCTTCAAATAGGTTAGCCAATTCGATGACTGTATGATAATAAGACACCAAGTCCTCATGGCAGACTTCGTATTCGCCTTTAACCTGATTGATGATCAGTTTTGAATCGCCATAAGCTTCGAGGTAGCGTACCCCCATTCCATGGGCGAGTTGAAGACCGATGAGCAGAGCATTATATTCTGCAACATTGTTGGAGCATGATTCTGTCAGAGAAAATGCTCTGGGCAGGACATGATTCTGTGGGGAGATAAACACAACCCCCACTCCGGTAATAATCTTGCCTTTAGGGCCCATTCGCGATGCTCCATCAAAGAACATCTGCCACACTTCCTCTTCTGAGGTTTCATAAGACTCGAAGACCTCATCGGGGATGTCTTCGTGAAGTTTTGAATGCTCCGAAACTGGATGAGCAGCTAAGAACTCTGCAAGGGCCTGGCCTTTAACCGCCTTCTGAGGCGTGAAGATCATGTCGTATTGAGACAATAAGAGTGCCCACTTAGCCAATCTTGAATTCAATGATCCTGGCTTCGTCATAAGAAGACGCAATGGGTTTACTCTGGAGATGACATGTATGGTCTGGCCAACCAAATAATGTCGTGTCTTCTGAACAGCGAAGATGAGAGCTAAACACTCTTTCTCGATAGGGTTGTAGCGAGATTCTGCTCCTATGAGAGTCCTGCTCAGATAATAAATGGCCTGCTCGTGGCCATTGTCGTCCTTTTGAGCGAGGAGGGCACCGAGGGAGTAATCCAGAGCTTTTACATAAAGCAAAAATGGTTTCCCTGATGTAGGGGCCACCAAGACTCGAGGTTTTGTGAGGTACCTCTTGATGTCTTCATAAGCTTCCTGGCAAGCTTGATCCCATACGAAGGAAGCACCCTTTTTCATGAGCCGGGTGAACGGTTGACAGCGGCCTGAGAGATTTGCGATGAATCTTCTGATATAGGCCAGCCTGCCTTGCAAGCCTCTGAGCTCTTTGAGATTCCTTGGTGGATGCATGCTCTGGATGGCTTTGACTTTGTCTGGGTCAAGATGAATCCCTTTTGATGTGACAATAAACCCAAGGAACTTGACACTCCCAAGAAGGATTTTGTCGGGTTCATTTTCAGTTGATGTGCCCGCATTATGTCGAACATCGTTCTCAGGTCGCGAAGATGTTCATTCTTGTTGCGGCTTTTGACGGCAATGTCGTCGACATAGCATTCCACCGTTTTTCGGAGATGATCACGGAAGATCGTACTCATTACCCGCTGGTAAGTTGCTCCGGCGTTCTTCAGTCCGAAGGGCATTACAGTGTAGCAATATACCCCCAATGGTGTTCGGAACGAATTATGCTTCTCGTCGTCGGGATACATCTTAATCTGGTTGTATCCTGAAAAGCCGTCCATGAAAGACATCCTTTCAAACCCGCATGTGTTGTCAATCATGACATCGGTGATGGGCAGTGGGAATTCGTCTTTGGGACAAGCCGTATTGAGGTCACGATAGTCGATGCAGATCCGTATTTTTCCGTTCTTCTTGAGGACGGGGACTATATTAGCCACCCAATCTGGATGTTGTTCCTCCCGGATGAAGCCACATGCAATGAGCTTGTGAACTTCGGCTTCAATAGCTTCCATGATGTTCGGGCGAAACCGACGTTGTTGCTGCTTGACTGGCTTGACGTCAGGCTTGATGTTTAGACGGTGCATAGCGACCTGTGGATTAAGTCCGGGCATATCTTCGTAGCTCCACGCGAAGACGTCTATATACTCTCTTACGAGTATTATCAATTCTTCCCTTTCTGTAAGTGATAGGCTTTCACTTATAAAGATGGGTTTGGGATGGTCTTGACTACCCAAGTTGACCTGCATCACCTTGTCTTCAGTGGGTGGCTCGCGCAGTTCGAATCGCTTTTCCCATTGAAGGTCTAACTGCTGGGCCCATGGTTCCTCATCAGTGGCTTCTGCTGGCTCCAATTGACTGCTTGAGGTCATATTAATAGCGAGGTCTTTGAACATTCCTCCTATGCTGATATCGGAGTCCCACTCGGAGGATGAAGCCGAATGTGATGGAGCTGACCCATCGTCCTTGACTTGAACTGTTACTGATGATGTAGGTGTGACGTAACCCAACCCCCTGCGTGTACTATCATAGTAATTTGCAGGCTTCCCTTTAGGCACAAAGTTCCGCATCAAACCGCGCCTTCCTTTTCCGAAATTCAGGCCTGCTCCATGCTTCAAGTCGTACCCCATTTTCTTCATAATATGGCGCGCTGGCCGCACGTAATGAAAGAATTGTGGAGTGTCTGAGTCTAAACTTGAATCTGCGACCGCAGGTCCCCGCGGTTGGGTTCTACCGAAGATTATCGGTAACTGACCTTCTTTGGATGGCGGAATCACCAAGACGGCTCCTTCTGCGGATTCCATGGGCGTACTGGACGCACTTGGCTTATGTAAAGGCATGTGTAGGGAGCTGTCCGTAATGGGTTCAAATAGCCCAACACTCGCGGGATAATCAAAAGAAATATTATCATTAATTACCCATTCACCTTCATCCTCTGAAGGAGTATTACATAGGGGATTATTGAGACATGCTATAATTGGTTCACCAATCAGAATGGCTGGCATGCCTGCTTCGGATTCTGAATCCGCCTCGTTGCTACTTTCATCATCGTCCGGCAACGGTTCTTTGAGTGCTCCACCGGCCTCTTGATATAGGAGAGCGTCAGTGAAGTAGTTTTCCACCCCTTTGAATGGTTGCCTCTCAGCAAAGACAGTTCGTACTGTCGTGTCATCTTCAACATATTTGAAGCATTGGTGCAGAGTAGAGGGAACGATCCAGTTAGCATGGATCCATGGCCGTCCTAGCAGCATGTTATATGATGTGTCAGCATCAATGACATAGCATGTCACTTCTGACTTCAGGCTCCCAATTCTGCAACGGAGCCGAATTTTTCCAAGTGGATGATTGCTCCCGGCGTTGAAACCGTATATTGTAGTAGTGGTTGCGGACAACCTATACAATGGTATGCCGAGGAAGTAGAGAAGCCTTTTGGGTATGATGCTGAGTGCAGACCCTGGATCGACTTGTACCCGCTCAATGCATGTTGAACCGATATATCCGGTGTAGTACAGAGGTCGATCGTGCTTGTTATCTTTGAGAAGCATATCTTCCGCCGTGAATGTAATAGCGGGCACCTTTGATTGTGCATGATGACATTCTGGGCAGGAAGACTGAGCGTCATCCTTAGGGATCTCAGGCATGCATGTCAGAAAGGACTCTGAATTGGCTAGCGCATCCCTGAGTGCTTCTCTTGTCTCTTTCGAGAGGCGAAGGAGCTCGTGTATAGTGATACGAGCTGGGATATTGGCCAGCTGAGCCAATATGTCAAACCGAAAGGGCGTATCAAACCCTTGGCCTGGTGGTTTCTTCAACACATGGTCGAATCGTACCTCCTTAGGCTTTTCTTTCCCTTTGGCTGGGATTGGAGTGGATGCTGGTACTTGTACTGACGTCGTTTGCTGTTGTGTTTCGTCAGTAGACTTTTCATACTGCCTCAAGTATGATTTTTCGGATCGGGTGGCCGTTTGTTGAGGCGTATCGGCTTGCGCTGCGCAAGCATGCTTTTCTCCTTCGGAATCACTGAGGGAAGCCGATGTAAGATTGCCGTCGTCTGGCAGGATAGAGATGACATTGCAAGACTTGCCCTTTGAGTTGGGCTGCTTTGGATCCCGCTGTACATCTTGGACGAGGTCTGGGTGTATCCACATGACTTCCCCTGTCTCCAATGTTAAGGGAACAGGACCCTTATTATGTTGAGCTATAGCTGGAGGATGCTTGACTTCCAACCGTGGCGCAGGGGCTGCATAAGTCCCGTCAGGAACTGTGACCTTCGGAGCTTTGCCGAACTCAAGAGTCACCATATTGGCGGTGACTTTCTTCTGCTCCGTCTTCAGTATCAGGACTCCTGCATCGACCAAGGCTTGAATTCTATCCTTGAGGACATAGCACTTGTCAGTAGGATGGTAGACCATCCTGTGGTAGAGGCAGTATTTAGGGTCGTTTGTGCGCCCTATCTCATTGGGACGCCACGCATCTGGCAGCTTCATTTTGTTCTCTTTGTGGAGCAGATGGAATATGGTGACCACCTGATCGTCTTTGAACGAGTACTGCTTTGGAGGGAACTTAGGCTCCTGATTGTTGAAGCCGCTCTTCTTGGCCTTTGACTGCACATCTCCGGATAACTCCACAGACATAGTCTCTTTACCTTTAGGTTGAGAAGATTGCGGTAGGTCGCTACGCCCTTTGTTGTTCATCCCCCATTTGCCTCTAGGGGCGGATGGTTCGAACTTCTTAGCCGACTTCTCGACTATCTCAGCTTGTTCGACCAATTCCTTCCAAGTGTGGGCTTTGACAGCCCCCATGCGAACTTCGACTAGGTCTAGGAAGTTGTGTCTGCACGTCTGTAAGAGCATAGGTAGTGGCATCCCTGCTGGGCACATCAAGGATAAATTTCTGAACCGTTCGATGTAGTCACGGACAGATTCGCCCTTCCTCTGCACAGTGGAGAGGAGCTTATCCATGGTTACTTCGGTATCGTCCTCATAGAAACGAGAGAGGAACCGAGTTTCCAGGTCGATCCAGGAGTTGATAGAGCCCGGGGGAAGACTGCGAAACCAGTCAAATGCCACTCCCTTTAAGGTGCCAATGAAAAGCCTAGCCATGATGGCGTCATTGCTTATAACATTACCAGTCTGAGACCGGAAATAGTAGATGTGCTGATTTGGCGAGCTCTTTCCATCATAGGTATGCAGCGTTGGCGGTTTGAACTTCGGTGGATACGGCACCGAATCCCACTCCAGCGGATAAGGACGGACTGCCCCTACCTTCTTTAATTCATCCCTCTGAGCTAGGGATGCGATTTGAGCTTGGAGGCCCTTAAGGACTTCGGCGTCTAAGGAAGAACCCTCCTTGGATTTCTCCGGCTTTGGCTGCTCATTGCTGAAGTGTTCCTCCTCATCGTGATTGCTCCCGGCATCATTGTCATTCCGGTTACTGAGGAGTTGAGCGAGCATCTGTTGAATGTTGTCCAGAGCTTCTTGCTGGGTTTTGGAAGTTTGCTCCTGAGCTTCCAGGCGCCGACGAAGATCGTAGTTGACGTTATCAGCCATATTGACTGATGCTCTGTCTGTTCGCACCGAACTGACAGTCGCCGAGGAGGCATACCCACTGTCTTCATCTTCTCCGTCCGATGATTGGAGTGATTTCCTGGGCTCTGACGAGGCTAGGGCCATCGAGGAGGAAGGCTGTTCATAATTGTAGGGTATCGTCACCCTGGATCTGGTGTTTCGGAAGACACCTTCTTCATGCACCAAGACTTCGCCTAAGCCTGGGCTGTAGTCTGGATCTGAGGACTCTCGTCCTTTTCCGGTCATGTTGACGGATGCAGAGGGTAGATCTCGCGAGATGCTCCTTTTGCGGTGCTTCATCGGGGCTTGTACCGATAGCCGATCAAAAACTGACCGCCGTCTTGGAGGCGTGGCGGGGATTGGTCCCAGTCGGCAATGGACCAAGTGGAGTGTCACCAGCTGACATCCCACTTGTCGACAACAGGGGGAAGAGGTTTGTTTATCCGCTAACAATTTCCTCAAATCGAACCCGGTTGGGTCCCTGCAATCGAGCGCAAAGGCTCTTTTGGATCGCACATAGGGCGATGTCCTGCTTCTTTTATCCCTGCAGAAGGGATTAGCACTGAATAGTGCTTTGGTTCTAGCTTCGCCATCAGACGCGAACTTAGTGCTTGACGCACTGGAGAGCGGAGCACGCTGTGGTGCTTTACCCGCTATGCTGCTGCGAAGGCAATTAGCCTTAGATAGTACTTTGGCTTCAGCTTCACGGTCATGGACCCTGCGCGTACGCTGTGGTACAGTAGCTTCGCTCATGAGAACGAGGCCGGTGCGAAGCATCGCTGCTCTTGAATTGGACAACGGTATGATTGCCGTTGTAACTTTATGATTGGAGCAGACAGGCATCTTGCCTTTTTCTTCGCGGGAGAGGCGCGGTTTAGGCGTAGCTACGCCTGAAGTTTCGGTTGGAGACTTCTGTTTAGGCTTCCATACCCGCCTTGGTAGAGGAGACTTAGGTTCGCAAGGAACCCGATTAGCCACACACGAGGCTGAGGGGTGTTGGCAGAATTCTACTTCCGGTTTCTGATTTGAAACCTTGGCCGTGGAAACCTTCCTATGCTTCCGTGCTCGAAGCATTAGGCCACCCCCAGAGAGGATTTCTTCAAATCTTCCTTGATCGAACTGAACCACCAAGTTCTCACAAGTAAACGAATCAGACCGCGGACGTGCTTCTTTGTTGCGCCAAATAACCGCAGTAGGTTCGTAGAGAACCTTTTCAGTCTCCGCAGAGACTTTCCTTGAAGATTTAGCCAGAGGGGCTCTGGCTGCACTGGCTTTTCTGAATTCAGAGTTAGACCCGAAGGTCTGTTCGTCGCATTGCGACACTTGATTCTCGTCAGTGGAGAATTTCTTCCCCAGCGGAGTCGCCATCTTGTTTTCCATTATGTTTGCAAAGGGGGAAAACTTACAAAAAAGAGTTTGAGGAGCTAAATTATAAGTATTCTTAAAAAGATTACAAGTAGATCTCCTCAGAGATTCTGGAGAAGTGTGCCGATAGGAGTCTGGTCAGCGCGCGACCACTTTGTCCCTTTGACGATGCGAGCGATGAGATTCCCTTGTCGCCTGGTTCGGGGAATCAGAGAACAGAAGGTTGGTAGAACCCTCTTGCTGCTTCTCAAAATCGCCTTCGATAAGGAATTCCTTCTCGCCTGGTTCCGGAGATTCCTTGAGAAGAAGGACGATGTTAGGGTATCAACACCCTGGTTAGAGAAAGCAATTCTCTAAAAGATCTCTGAATTCGAGAGCGCGCGGTGTGTTATGAAGAAGCCTCTGCTTGTGGAGTCCTCCCGTATGCATGCCTCTCTCCTTATACCCCTGGCGGGCTATTTATATGGAGAGCAAGGGTATAATCGTCCCTTGAAGATATGGAAACAGATTGAATCAAATCTGTTTAAATCTGGAAAGTAGCCTTGCTGCGAGGCTAAGATAGCTTCTGCGGAGCTAGAATTGGCAGGTCGGTTGATCTTCTTGATCTGTTTTGATCCTTTCCATATCGTTGGAGGATTTCCCCTGATCTTCTTACTCGTTTTAGAAGAGTCAAGAGATTGTGGCAATCAACTGCCAAATTTGACCTCTGATTTGACCTTAATTGGATTTGATCTGATTGGATCCGATCTCATCCGGAGATCTGATTGGTCAAAGGTTGACCGTGGCAGATTCATAGCAGCGCTGCCCGCATTGAGCTCGTTGCGGGGCTAGAGGCAATCTTTGGCGAAGTCCGAAAAAGAGGCTTTTCGGCGAAGCTGTCAGTTGGCTTCTTGGCGAGGCTTGGATGATTTTAGCCTCTCAAGCGAGGCTTTCCCTTTGGGCTCGTGTGATGCTAAGTGCTAGCACCTTAGACCTGCTGAGGTCTGTTTAGAAACAATCCGGGTTCACTGTCTGCTTGCTGGATCAGTGGAGTCCAAGTTGCTTCCTTGTCCCTTGGAGATGGGTGAAAACTGGTCTTCAGCTCGTCTGTTACTTGTCTTTTGTAAATGTCAACAAGTTTAGACATTGTTCGGACCAATAAGAATCTTGTCTTTTTTAAGTGTCAACAACGGAGTTTGGACCAAGTCAAGAAGATGAGAAGCCTTCAAGTGAAGACTTCAAGAAGATGAAGACTTGTGTCTAGGTATAAGGTTTTGTTTTTGTTTTAGTTAAAAATGTAAAGGATAGAATAGTGGTGGATTGCTCAAGTACATACACACACACACACTCTTGATATAATTGTTTTCATAAAAGATTTTTTAGTTTAGAAAAGATTTTTCTTTGTGACAAAATACTATTATGTTTTTGGTATTCATGTTTACATCTTTCAACTAAAACCAAGTTTATGCTTATTGTCAAAAACATAGATATTTCATCTTGATTGTGTAGTGGATCATATCCATACACACTATGCTTTAAAAGTATATCTTGTTTTTGTATTTGATGAAGATTTGGAAAAACAAGACTTTGGAAAATACAGTTTTCATTTGAGCCAATATTTCCATATTACAAAAATAGTCCAATCTTTTATAACATGCCTTGATTTTGTGCAAGCATGTTTGTTTATCAAAGTATATTGGTAAAACTATTTTTGTAGATTTTCTAAATATTTATGGGATTTTATTTCAACCAAAAGACCAAGTTTTAAATCCCAGAAAAACTGTTTTCAGGCTTCAGCTAGTCGACTTACTACCTTTATAGTCGACTAACTCTGAAGTCGGTCGACCGGTGACCGACGTGCACAGACGTGCACGCCTTTGTACACTGGAGGACGGCCGACCGGACGGTCGACCGCTCCCGGCCGACCGTACAGGTCGACCGACAGAGAGTTCTACTCTCTGCTCCAGTGGCTCGGTCGACCCGGGCGTTCGACCGTGGCTCCAACGGTCGGATTTCTGACCGTTGGCGGTCGACCGACCCGGTCGACCGGCAGGCCTGACAGACCCCAACGGCTAGTTTCTGGCAGCCTATATATTTGGGGGTTTGGTCATTGTTTTGTAATAAGATTTTAGGAGAGCTTTGAGCCAGTTTTTCCCACTTCATTAAAAGAGTTTTCTCCACAAATTTGAGAGTTAATATTTTCAATCAAAAGGAAAGATTTTATCAAGAGTGTTTAAGTGATTTCCTTGAGTTTTTCACCATAGTTCTCTCCTTGCTTTCTCACAATCACTTGAGCTATCCATTGCCTTATCTATCCATAGGATTGTGTTGTGAGAATTTGTAATTGGTGATCAAAGTGTTTTAGATCACCAAGAGATTTCTTCTTTGTTCTTTGAGGAGGCGAACAAGTGTGTTCGCGGTGGTTTAGAGTTCTTGTGTGAATTCGGTGGTTTGAGGTGCGGCCTCGGCGAGCTAGTGAGCTTGCGTGTGTACGGGCTAGGGAGTCCGAGAGCTTGTAGGTGTTGCGGCACCGAGGCGAGATCCATTGGGATCTTGCATAGTGAAAATCCTTCGTGTGTCGAAGGCGGGGATGTAGAGCAAGCGTGCTCGAACCTCGAAACAAACCCTTTGTGTTTGCGATTGCCTTTTCTCTCTCTCTCTCTCCCCCTTACTTTATATCTTGCATGTGTTTATTGTTCATCTTTATATGCTAGATATACATTGTGTGCTTTATTGATATACTTACTTGGGATTGTTTGCTAACACTTGTATTCAACCAAGAGAGCCAACGCGGCACCTCAACCCATTCAAGGAGAATCTAGAGGAGTTTGTCCAGAGCCCTTCACGGGGAATTCGGCAACACTCTTGTGTTATACGTGGTGTTTAGTGTGAGAGTTTTTGTTTAGGTCATAATTGTTTTTAGCTTCCGCATTATTTGGCATTAAGTGACCATTAGATTAGCCATCACCTATTCACCCCCCTCTAGGTGAACTTACACAAAGGACACGAGGTCCGCGTCTGACGACCTCCACGTCTGATATTCGAATGCGACCTCCGCGTTTGACAGAGGATGCAAGGTCCGCGTCTGAGGTTAGAATGCGACCTCTGCGTTTGCGAGGTCCATGTTTGAGGATTTGTCCTTAGTAATTTTTTGATAGCCTACAGAACCCCTCCAAAGTTTTCGAAACTTCGCGGTTGACTGAGACGAATTTCGAAATACTTTGGACTTCGGTTGAATTTAGGCTTCCTATAATTGGACTGGCATTCTTCTGCGAGACAGTCTTTTGGGGTGCCCTAAGCTCGATCCCGTCTGGATGGTGAACTTTATGAGTGTACCGTTGAACTTTTTGAAGCCTTCAGGAAAGATCATCACAAGTATCTTAGAAACTCAGCCTAAGACTTGTTATGAACAATGGTTTGCTTGGTGGACTGATTGCTCTTTCCAGTGTACTGTTGAACTGATTGCAGAAGAAAAGACATACTCCTTGTATTTGAAGGAAGAGGACACAGTTTTGGCACACTGATCAAGTGGAGACGCGAACTTCACCAAAGTTGAGACGCGATTCTCAATTATTGTAGAGATGCGGTTCTCAATTGTTGTAGAGACGCGGCTCTCAATTGCTATAGAGATGCAGCCTTTACTTGCTGTTGAGACGCGACTCTTAAGTTCGTTGAGACGCGGCTCTGTGCTTGAGACGCGAAGGTCATGCTCAAAGATTCTTTGAAAGGGTTTTAATTGCTAGAGGTGTGATATTAACTTAACAAATTAAATAACTCTATCCGGAGAATTTGAGAAGGTTACTGTCAGAGATGTGATGTTAACTTGACAGTGAGATCTGGACTTGTGTTTTGAACAAGTTTTGTAGACTTGCTATTCTATTGATGAGAATAACAAGTGGAGTTTGATCCGCTAGGCCGAGTCTATTATTAGAGGTTTAGTGTTAACATGATTAGAACTCTGCTGAGAATCAATGAAATGTAAAGTTAACATAACATCATTGATTTTGCGATCTACGCAACTTAAGTGGACATGTCATTCTATTGGGGAGAATGACAAGTGGGATTGGATTTGTTGAAGATCCATGGAGATTTTTACCATCAGAGGTGTAATGTTAACGTGACGGCTTTGGGTTTACAATTTGAGCAAATTGAATTGTCAGATGTGTGATATTAATTTGACAAAGATGTGTGATAGAGGTGTGATATTAAATTAGCATCACGAAAGTCTCATTTTTACTGAGAAAATTGAGAGAAGATCATTATCATTGGTGTAATGCTAACTTAACAATGAAATGCATGCTAGAGGTGTGATGTTTAACTTAGCATTTGACATCTCAGCTTTGGACAGAAAGCACGAGAAAAGATCATTGTTATATGTGTAGTATTAACTTAACAATGAAATGTATGACAGAGGTGTGATATTACCTTGACATTAAGTGTTTCGTTTCCTATGAGAAATCGAGAGAATCGCTGTCATAGGTGTAGTGTTAACTTAACAGCGATTTATATTGCAATATGAGCAACTTTGGTCAGAAGTGTAGTATTAACTTGACCGAGAGATTCTGCGATTTGAGCAGTTTGGTGGACTCGCCATCCTATTAAAGATGACTAACAAGTTGAAATTTTGGTCAGATGTGTGATATTAACTTGACCGGGATTTGTCTTCTGTTAGAGGTGTGGTTTTGACCAGAACAGTATTTTGAGTGGGCTTGTTATTTTAGTGAAGAGAATTGACACGTTGAAATTTTACCCCCTGGGGATACATCAAAGTCTTACTGTCAGAGGTGTAATGTTAACATGACTGATTCGACTTGTAATTTATTTCACTGGAAAAATTGAGGAAAATCATTGTTAGAGGTTTAATGTTAACTTAATAGTGAATATTGTTGGCCCAGAGGCCTTCCACTCTAGTTTTGATGATGATTAACTCATGTAGTTATGTTTACTAATAATCTTGTGTTGTTTAAGTTTCAGATCATTAACCAAGATATTAGTTGGTGATAGCTTCAACAAAGGAGTTTGGAAGCTTTCACATGGTGATTCCAGAGCCCGAGCATCAAGATCATACATTGCACTCGTTGGAGTCTAGCTCGGTGGATCACGTTTTGGATCGAGTCGACTTGAAGATGGAAGATCGTCAAGAAGACTTAGGTATCCTAGTTTAGTTTGTGTTTTAGATCCATTTATAAAGATAAGAATAGTTGATATGCTCAAGTGCACAATAACACACGTTTTATGTTTTGGTATTTTTAACAAAACATATTTTTGGAATTAAAGACAAAAACTATGATATATTTGTTTCATGTATATTGGACCTATGTCCATATGTAACATGCCTAATAATGTTCAAATATCATGTTTTTGTATTTCTATAAGTTTTAGGAAAAATCAGTTTTCCTATTGAAAAATACATGTTTGGAAAAAATACAGGTTTTGGTTTTTGGAAAAATGATAAGACACAAAAATAGTTTAAATTGCTTGATATTTGAGTTGAAATTTTTATCACATGTTTATATATCAATGCAAAATGTTAAAACTATTTTTGGAGATTTTTAGAAGATTTTTAAGAATATTTTTAAACTGTTTTTCTGTCCCAGAAAATTTGGCTGCCAGGCTTTGGCGGTCGACCAGGACGGTTGACCGTGTTCCAGAGCCGGTCGACCGGTCGGTCGACCGACGTGCACAGCCTTGTGCACGTTTGGCCAGGCAACTGGGCCGGTCGATCGGGCGGTCGACCGGACAGAGAGCTTTGCTCTCTGTAAATCTGCGGTCGACCGGGCGGTCGACTGGGTTCCTCCAACAGTCGAAAAATCGACCGTTAACGGTCGACCGGGCGGTCGACCGCCAGCCGTGTCAGGCTGTAAAAACAGCCTAACGGCTAGTTTCTGTTTTGGCCTATATAAACCCCATTTCTTTGGGATTTTGGTCAAGATTTTTAAGAGGAAAAATTTTCTTATTCTCCAGAGTTTAAAAGAAGTTTTCAAAGTGTTTCTTAAAGCTTTAAAGATTTTATCTTTGTTTTGTTTTCAAGGGTTTTGAAAAATCAAAGAAAACTAGGTTTTTGGGATATTGTTTTGGATCCTCATTTCTATCATTTACAAGAAGTTTCCCAAGTAGTTTTTCTTTGTTATTTGATTTCCAAAAACACCTTGATTCCACACTTGAGCTACATCTTCTATCCTATTCTATTAGGATCATTGTTTTGTGGAAAAAGAGATTGTTTGTGGTTGAAAGATACCACCAAGTTGTAAACCCTCATTTGTTGGTTGCTCCCTCTTTGGTAGAGGTTGAGATTGTGGTTTGCTCCCTCTAGTGAGAGGTGGAGTTTGGTTTTTGTATCCCTCTTCGGTAGAGGTGATTTGTGATTGTTTGGCTACGGGCCTATCCCTCTTCGGTAGAGGTGGATTGTGGTTGTATTACCTCGATGGAGGTAGTGTTGGTTGAGAGAGGAGTTCGGTACTCCCGGTTGTACAAATCCTCCTCGGTTGAGGTTCCCTCGGTGGGAGTCCTCGGTGGACAAGATAGTGGATTAGAAATCTTTCTCAGAGGCATCGGATTGTTGTTCCACAAATAACTTCTAAAATCATGCTGAGATTAAAAAAGTATAAACTCTACGGGGAACTTATAGGAGATCAGCGTTCCCTTTGAGTACTTATTTGATCAGAGGTGTGGTGTTGAACTTGATCAGGAAAGAGCTTCTCGAGGTCGACTCATTTCTCGATAGAGCCGACAAGAAGCTTCATGAACCATTAAAAGGTAACCCCCTTGAGGGCGTCGATGAATAAATGAGCCATGATGACATCATTTGATACTACATTCCTTATTTGGGATTTGAAGTAGTATATATGTTGGTTCGACGACCCCTTGCCATCGAAGGCCTGTAGGGTCAGAGCTTTGAACTTAGGAGGGTACGGGACAAGATCTCACTTAGCCGGGTACGGTCGGACCACTCCTGCTTCTTGGAGGCCTTTCCGGTTCAGCTCCGACCTTAATCGTCGAAGAGTGAACGTGAATCTTGTGTCGTAACTCTGAAACGCAGGTCTCAGAGATGCGGGGCTCACGTTTTGCTGTTGGAAACATGAGGCTCGTTCTCTGCAGAAGAGACGCGAGTCTCGTGTTTTGGCATGAAAACACAGGTCTCGCATTTTTTAAGAAGAGACGCGGACCTCGCGTTGCTGAACGTCGCGTATGTGAGGTGAAATACGAGCCTCGCGTTCTAATATAGAAATGCGGGCTTCGTGTTCAGTTACAGAAACACGGGTCTCGCGTTGAGGATCTGAGATGTGAGTCTCATGTTGCTCAGAAGAAACGTGGGCCTAAGCCCCGCATTTTGTATCTGCTGAACAGATGGCTTTTTCAGCTTTTTCCATCTGTTATCGACGTGCGTGATGCCTTTATCGACGTTCAGCATTCTGATTACGCTTCACGGGTTGCTGGGGACCCCCGGTAACCTAGAGTTAAGGAGTCTGGAGAGGACAGGTACGGCGAGATTGGCCTTCATCATCATTGGCCTCGCGGGTCTCGTGGGAGACATTGATGTGGGCCACATATGCTATGCAACCACTATTGTCTGCTGACGATGAGTGCAAAGCCTTTGCCATCTTTCGGCATTCAGAACCTCTGACGTCCGAAACTGGAAGTGCCTTGATAAAAAGATGGCGGGGAGATTAGTCTTTATTGCCATCTTGACCGTGGGTCATGGGCGGGTCTCTGAAGAGACGTTGGAGCTGGCCACGTTATCTTCACGGGAACTCTCGAAACTTTGGGAGAGTTCAACTTCTCTTGGTCGAATTTGATCGCAAGCGATTTGACTGTGAATCTAAACATCTTGACGTCGGCTTGCGCCACCACTTTCTCGTCGGTTGAGAAAGATCACGATCCCCGGCGGAGTCGCCATCTTTTGTACGCGTCAGAAAATCATAATTGCAAAATTCTTTTAATTGAATAGAAGATTACAACAGATACAATCTGATTACAAAAGAGAGAGAATCTTTTGATTGATTCTCTTCTTTATTTAAAACTGGGTTCTTCACGTGGCGGTGGAGAGTGAGTCTTGTTCCCCATTGACCGGCCTAACGTCAAGTTTCTCTTGTGGATCCTCTCTTTGGATCTACTGTTGGAGTAGCACAACTCCTATCAGTAATGGAATCTCAAAAAGATTTAAAGAACTTGAACTCAACAAGTTAACAAAAAGAGTTGAACTCTTCCCAGGCTACAAGAGCTTCGAGGCTAAACTCTGCTGAGGTAGCTCTCCCTCTTGCCTATAACTTCTTGAATTTCTCCATCATGACTCTCATCGTCTTTAGAGGTCCCCCTCCAGAGCTCCCCTTTTCTCTAGCTATTCATAACTATTTATAGAGGAATTGGGGTGTAACCAACCCCTTAAATCTCTCCATAATGGGAGGGGTGTAACCAACTCCTTAAATCTCTCCATACTGAGAAGTTAATCCCCATTATCTAGAGAGAAAATGGGGGTGTAACTGTCCAAATTCGTGGCTGTCAGTTAAAGCAGAAATGCGGGTCTCGCGCCGGACGCGAACCTTACTCTGATCTTGAGACGCGCAGCTCACATACTCGCGTCTGTGTTGGAAAGCGGAGTTGCTCAGGCTCGCGTTTGAGTTGAAACGCGAGGTCCACGTCTGACGACCTCCGCGTCTGATAAAGGACGCGAGATCCGCGTCTGGCAACATCCGCATCTGACAAAGGACGCGAGATTCGTATCTGGCGACCTCCGCGGCTGAAATTGGAATGCGATCTCCGCATTGGACAAAGGACGTGAGGTCCGCATCTGGTGATCTCCACCTCTGAGATTGGAATGCGACCTCCGCATCTGACAGAGGACGCGGGGTCCGCGTCTGAGGTTGGAACGCGACCTCCGCGTTTGCGAGGTTCGCGTCTGAGGTTTTGTCTTTAGTAATTTTTTGATAGCCTACAACTAGAACTCTGGACCCGCAAGTCCCTCACTTGTTCTCGCAAGAACAACACACGCACGCACACTAGCTTACCGAGGCCGCACCTCTACACCGAGCTCTCACAAGAACTCGAACAACACGAACCCGCAAGTTCGCCTCCTCAAATACAAGAATAAACACTTGGTGATCTTTACACTTGGATCACCTAAAAACACTCTCACAACAAAGCTCCTATAGGATTGATATAGCAATAGAAAACTCAAGTATGTGTGAGAAAAACTAGGATAGAGATGTGATAAAAAAAACTCAAGAAATCACTTTTGAAAACACTCTTGAAAACTCTCCTTTTGATATGAAAGTTTTAGCTCTAAAATAAGTGGAGAAAACACTTAGAGAGGTAGGAAAAACTAGCACAAAATATCTCTTAAAATCGTGTGTAAAACAGCCCAAAATAACCATAATTTATAGGCCTCCAAAAACTAGCTATTGGGGTCAAAGTCAGTAGAAAAGTCTGTTGTCGGTCGACCGGCCAACGGTCAAATTTCTGACCATTGCAGCCGCCGGTCGACCGCCCAGTCGACCGTGCCTAGGCTTAGACCTACCGGTCGATCGCCTGGTCGACCGAGGCTAGATCCAGAGAGCAGAGCTCTCTCGCCGGTCGACTGGGGCCAGATCCAGAGTCTCTCTGGACGGTTGACTGCCCGATCGACCGGCCCACTAGCCAGTTGGCCGTGCACGTTTTGTGCACATCGTTCGACCGCCCGTCGACCGACTTTTGGCTTGGTCGATCGTCCGGTCGACCGGCAGAAGGCCAGGTCTGAAATATTTTGGGATTAAAACTTGGTCTTTTTAACTTCAATAAAATCTCATAAAAACACATAAAATTTATAAAAATGAGTTCTTTGAAATACTTTGAAGTACAAATATGTGTGATCAAAATTCAACACATATTGCAAACATTTTGAACTATTTTTGTAATATAAAATTTTTGCCCAAAACAAAAATCTGTATTTTTCGAAAACAATCTCCAAATTGGAAAACGATTTTTTTAAAACTTTTCCAAATACAAAAATAAGATATTTTAAATATTTTTGAATCTTAGTGTGTATGGATATGATCCACTACACATATGAGATGAAATATCTATGTTTTGACAATAAGCTCTAAAATAAGTTTTGATAAATTCAAAATTGAAACAAATGATATAGAAACACCAAGTAAATTTTTCTAAATATTTGAATCAACAATGTGTGGATGAAATCCAAAACACATATAAATCATATAAACTTATTTTGATGAACTCTATTCATGAACATAAAGATATATATTATGAAGCTCAAAAATCAAAGCGGTATTTTCTAAAATTAAAACTATTTTATGAAAACACATATAAATTTTGTGTGTGTGTATATGAGCTTGAGCAATTCATAACCAATCTATTCTTTATATTTTATATAAAAACAAATCTTAACATTTACAACCATGACTCAAGTCTTCTTGAAATCTTCTTCTCTTTCTTGACTTGGTCCAAATCATGATTCAACGAGCTAGACTCCCCTTGAGTACTTGATGCGATCTTCATGCGCGAGCTCTTGAACAATACGTGCTAATTTTAAAACTTGACTTCGAATCTTTTGTTGAAGCTAAACACCAACTAAGATCTTGATCAAATATCTGAAACTATATAAACACAAGATTATTAGTACTATAACAACATGAGTTAATCATCATCAAAACTAGAGTGATGGGTATTTAGGCCAACACGTTCCGGGCCTCTGCAGGGGTTTTTATAGGCAAAAGAGGCTTCTAAAAGACGAGACGAGGCCACGCGTCGATTTCAATCGACGCGTGGCTCGCCTACTTGGCCGCGAAAACGCGGCCATAGCCGCGTTCCCCGCGTTTTCGTGGCCAAACCAAGAATATTCTCATCACTTCCAGGACCTTTTTGGTATACTTGGATCTGGGTATTTTCGTCCAGATATTCGTCTGACGTGCGCAAAAGTCTAGGTTCAATGCATCTTCTAGAAGGTTTCTTACTTGACCTCTAAGAAATTCAGATTTAATTACCCAAAAATGGGTTTAATTAAGCTCTTATTACCCTTTTACTCTTAGACTCTTGATTTATCTACAAAGTAAATCAAAACACAATTAGAAATGATATCTTATTCATAAATCGGTAGGAAAATGTGATATAATAATGTAGAATTGTAGACTAATCACTCCCCCCGTATCTATCCCCCCCATCTGTTCGGTCAGATTCCGGCTGAACAGATGGGGCACGGGGAAGAGATTAGGTGGCGCTGGGGGAGGGGGAGGAGGCCATGGAGGGGTAGAGTGAGGGGGAAGGAGGGGGAGGCAGAGATCGGAGGGGGAGGTCAGGGAGGGGCAGGGGAAGAGGAGGGGACGGGGAGCACGAGAAGTGGGGGAGGCCGAGGAGGGGGAGAAGGAGGGGAGTGGCAAGCCGGAGAGAGGGGGTCGCCGAGGAGGGAGGTCGGGGAGGGGAGACCGCCGCCATGGGTGGGAGAAGGGGAGGAGAAGAAAAAGATGATATTTTGGGTTTTGTTTTTATTTTTTTGGGTGCCTTTACCACATTTGTGGGTGCCTTAGTCACTGGGGTGCCCTCATTATTTTTTGGGGTGGAAATATCCGCTCCCCTCCAAGACAATTCGTTAGTTGGCGAACTCCATTTTTGGGAGCGAATATTGCCACCCAGAAAATGAGGAAGGCACCCCACAAATATTTACAAGTGTGCCATTATATTTTTTTGACAATCTTACCCTTGGTAAAAAGTCCAAAATACTCTTCTTCCTCCTCCTTCCTTCCTACGCCCGCCATCCTTTTTCTCCGGCGGCGTCTGCCTCCCCATCCTGACGCTCCCCTCTCCTCCTCCCCCCGACCTCCCCGGCCTCCCCTTCCTCCTCCCACACCCCCTGATCTCCCCTCCCCAACGCTCCCCCACCCACCCTCCACTGCCCCACTCCCCCACCTGCCTCCCTCCCCCACCTGTTTAGCCGAATTCCGGCCGAACAACTGGGGCTGGGGGAGGGGGAAATCATGGGAAGGAGGCCGCGAGGGGAGGGGAGGTGGTTTGCCGGCAAGGGGGGGAGGAGAGGGGGAGGCCGGGGAGGGAGGGAGTTCGCCAGCGAGGGGGAGGGGAAGAGAGGAGAGGAAGGGGAGCTTGGGGAGGAAGGGGGTTCACCGGCGATGGGGGAGGCCTAGGGAAGGAGGTGGTCGCCGATAAGGGGGATGCCCGGGGTCGCCGGCGATGGGGGAGGTCGTGGGGTCGCCAGAATGAGAAGGAGAGGGGGCGGAGAAGAAGAAAAGGGCATTTTGGCCATTTTTGTTTTTTTGGGAGGTGAGTACCTTTATCAAATTTGGGGGGTGCCTTAATCCTAGGGGTGCCTTCCTCATTCTTGGGGGGGTAGCAATATCCGCTCCCATCATTTTTTTTAGCTTGATTTCTTTTATCACTCGTTCAAATTTTTTTCCTCCCCTAAAGCTTTTTTTTTAGGGGAAGGACGGGGAAATTGGGTTGGCCATAGAACTGCATGTTTGTGCTGAAGTGCTCTACACTGAACTTTAGTTTAATGGACATTTATCATATGAAGACACTAGCACCACCCAATTATACATCTCAACAAGTGTTAATTTGTTACCTATGATAAGTGATTCTGAGAGGAATATCATCCAGCCATCAAGATAGAGGAGTACCGGCCGTAGATTAATGTTTGTATTCTAACTTTCTGCAGTCTACTTTTTATGGCCAGTTTATTAGATGAAGACACTAGAGCAATCCAATTTTACAGCTCTTCAAGTAGTCTTAATTTGTTGTCCAGGATAGTGAGTTCTTTGAGGAACATTATCAAGTCAGAAGATGGAGAAATACATGATTTATCAGAATTGTGGAAACTAACTCTTCTTTATTAGTGCTGAGCTAATTATATAAATTGTCTTTTGTAATTAACTAAACTTCAAAAGCGTCATCATTGTCATCAATCCTCAATATGACTATCTAAGCCTTTTCCTATCAAATAGTGCCATCTATGGGGCGAAGGCTCCACATAGTTTGACTACAGACCATCAACATGATGTTCAACTATCTAAGTAAATAGGTCAAGATCAAATGGGATCGCTTAATAAACACAAACACCTGGGATCTATATAGTTGGGCATAGTTTCAGATCCGCACAAGATAAAAAAAAAAAAAAACCCTAACTTCACTACCCAGGGCAGTTTGACTTTGAATTCTGGCCAATTTCCCTTTCTCTTGATAGATTGGATATTGAAGTGGGATGGGTTAATGGATTTTATGTAGTAAAATATTCCAAAAGGCAATGCTTTGTTGGAGAATTGCTTTCACAATACAACCATTTAGGAAAGATATATCAACAATAGATTGATTCCATAGCCAAACCAGCAAACAAAAAGGTTCTCATCTGTAATTCTTTTTCTTTTCCTCACATCTCGAAGTAGTTACAGCCACATAAGAGCTGACTGCTGTGTAATGTGTGTATGAATTTTAATATCTTCTCTGAGATCTACTGGATTGTTAACTTGATCTGTGTTTCAATTAATATAAAGTATGCATGTTATCTATCAGGTGTTTCCTGATATATTATTCTTGTTACAAATACATGTAATAAAATTGTTACCTAGGACAAACTATTTATGGATCATTTATATTGTCATCGGATTTCTTCCTCTTCGTCTTCCTATTCCTGTTCTTTTGTTTTTTGTTTTTTTTATATTTTGAAGAAGTGTGTCATCAGGTGAATCTCATTGTTCTCAGTGACAAAGTATGAGCAACATACTTCATTTTTGGGATCCAAATATGTTTTAATAATTGATTTTTCGAGTTTTGAGGTTGGTTTACTACACTTTACAAATCACGTTTTGAGTTTTGAGGTCGGTTTATTGCACCTCATATAAATTGTTAGCATATGATGATCCATTTTCATGCCATATGAAAAAATATGACTAACAATGTCTTATGATTCTTTGCATCTAGAAACAAAAAAAATGTTCCTTGAACCATGATCTGTTACTTTGATTGTGTACATTTTGAATCTATTTATTTTAATATTTATGAAAATAGTCCAATTAGCTTTCCAGTAATAAGAATGCTCTGTCAGTGATTTTTTTTTTTTTTTGACAAAACGTGTATATTGCAGTAGAGTTAAAAGCTGGTTAGGTAGCTACATTGTGGTCGACTCCTCACCTCTTTTCAGGTTCGCACTGTTAAAGTTGAGAAGCGTCTAAATGAGGTCGTTAATAAACTTAACAAGACAAAAGTAGAGAGGAAACCGGATTTGAAAGGTAAATATTGCCTTAATCAAATCTTTATGATGTCTATTACTAAAGTAGTGTATTCTCTTTTTCGTGTTTGCACCATGATAATGTACCTGAAGCACGAGAAATCTTTTCCAAGTGTTCTGCAACTTTCTGTCATTAGGCAGTTGAAAGCTTCTTCACGACCATATGGATTTATGGATTTCTGCTTAAACCCTACATGAATTTAAACCGAGCTTCCACAAGTGCCGCTATAGTACATTGGTAAAGCCTCTTTGTAGTGGGCAAGATGTCCCCCACCCGCACACCCACCAAAAAAACCTTTTAGCCTTTGCGAGTTTGTATTGCATGACAGAGGGAACTTGATATCGATTGTGAGGAAAGTATCAGATATAGAATTGTATGTAGAATTTCACAGCAGGGCCATAGCTTGAGGCTTTTATTAGAACTGCTACCACCTATGTAGTTTTTTATCCTCCCATTTAGTCCTATCATGGACCATGCAGCCATCTTGCTTAATGTTAGGTACTTGTTTAACATTAATCATCACAATTTACAATTGTAAATAGGTAATCGTAGGAATTATAAAGGAAAATACTTTTCTTTTCAAATATTATTGCATGACATAAATTTGTGCAGTGAGTCCCTTAAAAGTCTTTCTTCTCACTTGTGCTAACAGCCTGAAACTTGTGTTTTCCACAAAACTTGATATAAGCTTTGCTCTCAATGTTTTAGTCCTATGATAGTCCATGTGCAGTTGTTATTAATATATCTATTGTAAATTTCGTGTGACAAATTATTGTTGCTTGTTTATCATGCACAACGGAACGAGAGGCAGTTAATGTTGGAGAGAGAGAGAGATTTTACTGAGGAAGTTGACCCGGACCATCAAGGGATCGTCGAAGAAGTCGGCGACAAGAGACGATGGAAGAAACGACAGAAAACAGCAGCAGCAGAACTGGCAGAAGGTCGGTCGACCGGACCGGTCGACCGACGTGCACAACGTGCACAGGTGTAGGCGGTCGACCGGACCGGTCAACCGCTCCGAAGGAGAAAAAACTCTCAGTGAGTTTCGGTCGACCGGCACGGTCGACCGACCTGGAGAAGGCCAAACCCTCAGCGAGAATCGGTCGACCGGTGCGGTCGACCGACCAGAAGAAATTAAGTCTCAGTAAGTATCGGTCGACCGGACCGGTCGACCGATCGACGGGTTTGGGCAAAAACCTGCTGCTCCGCAAAATGCGGAGCAGCGAGTATAAAAGCTGCTGGGTTGTTTTCTAGGGTTTCTAACCTGGAAAACCTGCAAAAGGTGAAGGCTTAGGGTTCTCTTGTACTAAAAGAGGCTAAGAAGCCATTGTAATCATCTTCCTAATAGTAAATCTCTCCATTGATTGCCCCGAGGACGTAGGCACGTTGGCCGAACCTCGTTAGATCCTGTTTTTGCGATTGGTTTGTTCTTCGTGGTTTGATTTCATTGTTCTTTGTGATTGAGATCGATTGGATCCTCTATTGGTTGTTGTCTCCCGCGCACAACAAGTGGTATCAGAGCATCTAGGTTGCTCTTTGGGATTTCTGTAGATCCGGAGGCCTCGAGATCGGATCCGGTGGAGATCGTGTGTCGATCTCAGATCTGAGGTATTGGGTGTTCGAGGGATCGTGTGTCGATCTCCGGAGGACTCAAGGAGGGTTTTTTGGATCGGTGGTGAAATAGATCTGGTGAGAAACTCGAGGTAGGGTTTCACGGGAGAGGTAAAAATCACATTTTTATCTCGGTAATAGATCTATTTTTTCAAGTTATTTGATCTTCCGCATAGTTAGAGGGTCAAGGAAAGAATCTCAATGGCAGAGGAAGTTGCATCTGTTAGAACAATGAATACTCACCCTAGAATCGAAGTTGTTAAGTTCAATGGCACTAACAATTTTGGGATGTGGAGGTGTGAGGTGATGGATGCGTTGAACGCATCTAATCTGGAGGATACTCTCTTATTGGAGAGGAAGAAGAACACTACTACCGATGAGGAATGGGCAAAGATGAATAGATCGGCATGTGGCTTGATTCGTTCATGCTTGACACAGGATATCAAATACCTTGTGCAACATGAGACGTCTGCAAAGAAACTGTGGGAAACCCTAGAAAAGAAGTACCTGACAAAGAGCGTGGAATCCAGGTTGCAGCTTAAGAGTAAGCTGTATCAGTTCAGGATGAAGAGGGGGAGCACAGTAAATGAGCACATAAACCGGTTTACGAAGCTTCTTACAGATCTGATAAACGTGGATGTCAAGGTAGAAGAGGAAGACAAGGCAGTCATTCTCCTGAACTCACTCCCATCGGAGGAGTATGAGACATTCACCATGACGTTTATCAATGGTAGACAGACTTTGGACTACCATGAGGTGTCGTCTGCATTGATGAGCTATGAGACAAGGAAGAATGAGAGACATTCTGGTCAGTCAAGCTCAGTGGCGGAGGCATTGGAGGTAAGAGGCAGAAGTTCATCAAGGAAGGGCAGAGAGATTGGAGGAAGATCGAAATCCAGGCCGGGATTCAAGGACCTCAAGAGGAATCAGTGCATTTTCTGTAGAGAAATTGGGCACTGGAAGGCAGATTGCCCAAAGTTCAAGGGGAAGAAGAAGGAGTCGAATGCTGAAGCAAATCTATCAAAGGTGACGAAGACTCAGAGGAGTAGTTCACAGACAGATGGAGCAGATTCGGACTCGTCGGGATTCTCTTTTTCAGTCAGTTCTCCCATTGTTGGAAACTCATGCAAAGATGAGTGGATTCTGGATTCAGGTACAATATACCATGCATGCCCTAATAGGGGCTGGTTCACCAGTTTTGAGAAGCTGGAAGGTTGCTCGGTTGTGATGGGTGATGATCACTCATGTAGCATGGAGGGTGTTGGTACAATCCCAATCAGAATGTTTGATGGGACAGTAAGGGAGTTGACAGGTGTGAGGTATGTACCTCAGATGAAGAGAAATTTAATCTCCTTGGGAATTTTGGAAGCATCGGGCATGATGATATCGGTTCGAGATGGCGATCTCAGGATGATCAAGGGCTCGATGGTTGTGATGAAGGGCGTCCGCCGAGAAAATCTATACTACTTGAAGGGTAGTACGATTACAGATCAGGTGGAGACTTCAAGTACAAAAGATGAGGTTGGCCTGGGGATCTGGCAGGAAAAAGCTGGACAAGAAGAAAAATCTTTGCGAGCTCCTGCAAAGATGGAACCACTAGAAGGTGCTGCTACCTGCAAGTCAGAAGGTGGACACAGGGTTCTGGACAAGAAGAAGGTGAGTTTCAGCACCAGTTCTCACCACAAAGAGGGTCTTCTTGATCGTGTTCACGTGAGTGTATGGGGACCTGCTAAGACGGCATCGCTTGGAGGTCACAGGTACTTTGTCTCGGTAATTGATTGTTCATCTAGGCAAGTTTGGATATATCCGATGAGACAAAGGGGTGAAGCCCTAGATGTGTTGAGGAAGTGGAGAGGAAAAATGGAGAGGCAGATAGGTAGGAAGATAAAGGAGCTTCATATTGGCAATGTTGGAAGAGACATTGACCGATTCCTACAGTTTGGCCAGAACACAGAAATTACTACACACTTCTCAACAGGTACAGACGGGTTGGCTAAAGATATGGTCCGTTCCTTGCTGGAGGAGGTTCGGAAGTTATTGTCTAATGCAGGATTGGACAAGTCGCTTTGGACTGAGGCGACTGAGTATGCTAGCCATCTCAGGAACAGATCGACTGTGATAGGAGGTAAAGCTCCATTGGATATTTGGTCTGAGAAAGTTGCTCAAGATCATGATATGCTGCGGGAATTTGGAAGTCCGGCTTACTTCAGTGCCAAGAATGGCAAGGTGAATCCGCGAGCAAAGAGGTTTGTCTATTTGGGCGTCAAGGGAAACAACTACAGGTTGTGGGACCCCGAAGACAAGAAGATCGTGATGAGCAGGCATGTCACATTTAGAGAGGCTTCAGTGTTGAAGTCCATCGTCTCTCAGCAGGTGGAGAGGACGAAGACCAAGGAAGGATCACAGCGGGTGGAGGTTGATACTACTCCATCATCTTCAGGTAGTTCGGCATCAGAGGAGACTTCATCGGAGGTGACACCGGGAGGAGTTCAAGATACCAAGGGAGATGCTGAACAGGTTGACGACATTGTTGAGGATGTCGAGTTGTTTGCAGCCATTGGAACCAGGGTGAAACCACGTATGTGGGAAAGGAAGCATGAATCTCAAGCTTGTGAACGCGACAAGCTGAAGTTGAAGGCCGTTGTCCTCCATGATGGTCGGGAAGAGGTTCATATGACTCAGTCTGACAGGTTCGTTGCTGCAGATACAGGAACTATTATTGGAGCTTGATGAAGCTCGTTTTAATGAACTACGGTTGGCTTGATCCTTTTGGGCAAAGGTACGTAGGCAGCCGTAAAAGCGCAGCCATTGGTGATGCAACTCTTATGAAGCTATGTCTGGGTTCTCGAGAAGTTGTTTGGAGCTTCACGTAGAGGTGAAGAAGTATGGTCAATGGAGCTTCACGTAGAGTTGAAGAGACTTCATGCAGAGGTGAAGAGACTTCATGTAGCGGTGAAGTGGTGTGACCAGTTGGTCTTCACGTAGAGGTGAAGAGTTGTGATCTCGAAGAACAGTTTTATCTTCCGGAGAGGAGATGTGGAGCTTGCATAAGGAGTGGTGTGCATCCAGTTGAAGCCGATGATGTTTGGTGTGCTCTTTGCAGACTTGTTTGGACCGTCAGTGGAAGACAGGTAGACTAGATAGAGCTGGTCAATTGGAGAGTCAGTGTTGACTCATGTGGAAGTCTTCATGAGGTCGGGAAGTTGCGAAGAAGGAGCCATGGTTGATGATCGGCAAGCGTAGAAATTCTCCTAAGGTGAAGTATAGGGAAGGCATATGTGGTGCATTCCAGTGGATAGCTGAGCCAAAAATTCCAAGCCGAGATTGTGTGTCGATTTCGCCGAGATCGTGTGTCGATTTCGTCCGGTGCGCGCAAGCCGAGATCGTGTGTCGATTTCGCCGAGATCGTGTGTCGATTTCGCCAGGTAATAGACTGGGGTTCGTTGGATGTCGGCTCAGATTTTGGAATCTTTGCCGAGGTGGAGAATTGTTGGAGAGAGAGAGATTTTACTGAGGAAGTTGACCCGGACCATCAAGGGATCGTCGAAGAAGTCGGCGACAAGAGACGATGGAAGAAACGGCAGAAAACAGCAGCAGCAGAACTGGCAGAAGGTCGGTCGACCGGACCGGTCGACCGACGTGCACAACGTGCACAGGTGTAGGCGGTCGACCGGACCGGTCAACCGCTCCGAAGGAGAAAAAACTCTCAGTGAGTTTCGGTCGACCGGCACGGTCGACCGACCTGGAGAAGGCCAAACCCTCAGCGAGAATCGGTCGACCGGTGCGGTCGACCGACCAGAAGAAATTAAGTCTCAGTAAGTATCGGTCGACCGGACCGGTCGACCGATCGACGGGTTTGGGCAAAAACCTGCTGCTCCGCAAAATGCGGAGCAGCGAGTATAAAAGCTGCTGGGTTGTTTTCTAGGATTTCTAACCTGGAAAACCTGCGAAAGGTGAAGGCTTAGGGTTCTCTTGTACTAAAAGAGGCTAAGAAGCCATTGTAATCATCTTCCTAATAGTAAATCTCTCCATTGATTGCCCCGAGGACGTAGGCACGTTGGCCGAACCTCGTTAGATCCTGTTTTTGCGATTGGTTTGTTCTTCGTGGTTTGATTTCATTGTTCTTTGTGATTGAGATCGATTGGATCCTCTATTGGTTGTTGTCTCCCGCGCACAACAGTTAATGCCACTGAGAGAGCTGAAAGAAAGCAGCAATTGAGAGAGAGAGAGTTTTCTGTAATCCTTCTTGCATATTGACCTCTGTAAGTAGCAGGCGTTGAAACACTAGAGAAGAGTGGAACTTTTGTTATGAAGATTTGAAGCTTATCGACCTATTGTTTCGTGTTGCAACTCCACGAGAGATAACATCTATGATCTAGCTCCACTAATGTTTCCTCGAGTGTTGATTAATATAATTACTATCTAGCAAAATGACAGGAATAAGAGTTTAACAAACTTCGTGTGCTTTTGTGCAGAAACGAAGGGAAGAAATGGAGAGGCTAGAGAAGGAAAAACTGGCAGAGATAAGGAGTTACAAAGGTCTCATGGTCTCTGACAAGATGACCTCAAACAAACAAATTGCATCTGCTAACAAGTCATTACAAGAACTGGAAGAAGATTTCATGTGAGCTTCAGATCCAATTATACATTCTTTTAACAGAAAACTTGGATAGCATGTCTCTGCCATTGCCAAATTGAAATGAGATCTGTAGTTTGGCCAGTTGATTTTCTTTTTTCTTTTTCTTTTTTCTTTTTTGGTGTGTGGATTTGAATTATCTTCTATGATCCAAGTATTTGTGCATTTGCATTTCTTTCTGCACTGGTAAAATTTTATACAAATTCTGAACTGAAACTTCTCTTCTGAAACAGTTTGTCTTGCATGGCATCTAATGTGTTTTCTATGAGGTGATCATTACTTGAAATTTATTTTACATAATCTGAATGTTTGGTGGGGGCTGGAGTATTTGGTTACACTTAGAGCCAGTTGTGTTGTGTCATAAATTCATAATGGAATAATGTTATCATTGATGCAAATGAATGATTGATATGGATTCTATCTTGACTTTGAGAAATGCAATTATGAACTAGATTTTCTGTTTGGAATTGTTTTAGTTCCAACTTGTTGCAGAGCTCAAATTGAATCAGGTACAAGTAGATGTCTAATCCATTTTATTCAAGGTTTTATAGATATATACTCACAAAATTTCTGGTATTTAGAAATTTACCTCTTAAATCTTTGATGTTACTCTTTCTCACATCTTCTAAATCTTAAAAGTTTACCTCTTTTTAGAATAAAAAGAGAATATTCTATTTAGATTCTGTTAACTAGTCTAATTTTTTTAAAAATATTTAAAATATTCTTATTTAAATGATTGAATCATTTATCCTAATTTAAGCTATAGATTAATCACTTTTTTTTATTCTTTTTCTTCTTCTTCTCCAACTCTATCTTTATCTCAAACCAAACATGTTTCTATTTCATCCGTTAGTCATATGATTTCACATCAAATTATTTTCACATACCTTTTAAGAAATTTTAAAAAAAAAATTAAATTTTTTTATGAAGTGAGATTCGAGAGAAACTTTGGAAGAATTTTAGACGGGGGAGAGAAGAGCGGGTGAGGATAATTAAGAATTTTGAGTTAATAAAATTTGAGTTAGGTCATAAAAAAACAATGAAGAAGAAAGGAGAAGAAGAAAAGAAAAGGTAATAACGGGTAAAATACGCTTATTTTATTCAAAATCTAACTAGAGGTAAACTTTTAGGAGCCAGTTTGGAGGGTGAATTTTTAATATCAAAAATGTAAGGGATAAATTTATATATATATATATATCTATCTATCTATCTAAAAGGCCCTTTATTTAATTTGATGGCTTGCGTATTTCTACATACACCCTTCACTGTTAGTAATTTAAACTCTGATGTGTTTTCTTTTTACAAATACACTCTGCAAAATGCTTAATGTTGCACTGTATTGCAGTGTTCAGAAATCTAATAATGCACACCAAGTACGGGCAGAATAATATAGTAATATAAAAGTTACAATACATAATCTTCTCGCTGTACAGAAGCAGAAAACAAATAAAATAAAAATATAACATAATATGACAACATGCATAGAATTACGCACGAAGTGAACCAGGGTATGTAATTAAAACAAAAACTAGATGGCCATGCGTGAAAAGAATATGTTACAAAAAAAATAGAGAGGATCGAACCAAAAATGTTTTTGAAATTTTAATAGAGACGAATCAATAAGACATTAAAACTTAAGGTAAATGTAAAATTAAAAAATAAAATTGAAAACTAGATGCTTCAGAATCATCACGATTATATTCATTGTCTTCTTTCTTCAGGACACAAATCATAACAACAAACAGAGTTTAAAACATCTGAGGTTTAAGATTGGATTATAGTCTTTGTTAAAAAAAAAAAAAGTAAAAGAGAGAAGTTCCTTGTGACATTCAGGGCTTAGTTGCAATGACACGAAGCATGGAGATAGAAAATGGAGACTTGCCACATCAAATTTCATATGTTTTTTGTAAGCCTGGAACTGCTATTTCATGGTTGAGCCATACTTCGGGGCTGTTTGTTTGGACATAAATGTCATAAAAGAGGCCGTAATTTGTAAATGACTTACAATCCAATTGCAACCACGGCGTTTGTTTAGACTGTAATTCGTAAAATACTTACGTAACTCAACTACCACTCACTTGTAATCTAATTACCACTCACTTATAGCCCACTTATAGTTAATTTCGAGGTCATGCAAATTTGTATTATTTTTTTATGTTAATATTATTTTTTAATATTTAACATTTTTAGTATTTATTTACAATATTAAAAAATTTAAATCACCAACTAGTTAATTTTGTGGTCAATTTTTCTACTTACGACTTACAAATTACGACAACCAAATACCGTAAAACACAATACACTTTCTCACTTGTAACTTTACATTACCAATCAAATACCGTAAAACTTACATACATGTAACTCATTTACAACTGTAAAAGAATTTATCAATTATTATTTATGAGTTACGGCCAATTGTGACAGTCAAACAGACCCTTCATGTTTGAATATCATTTTACAATAAAAACGAAAATGTGTCCAACCCCTAAGATTCCATCAAATTCACCCACTCTTACTGTTTTTCCTTTTCATCTCTTTGTCAGCTCTTATCAGTTATTCGGTATATTTTTTTTCATTTATTTATTATCCTATTGAATGTATCTATGAAATGATATTTTTATTTTTTTTATCTCTTTTTAGGGGCCGTTTGACAAAAATAATATCATTTTGAAAAACCTGACACAATGCTCATTTCTCAAATCCGACCTCAGAAATCTGTGGTGCACAATATTTTTATCAGATTTTTGAGACGTTTTTGCCCTCTCTAACTGGAAATCAATTTGAGAAATTGTTGACATTTTACCTGAAGTTAGCAATTTTTCTCAGCTGGTCAAACAAACAGATATTAGAAAATCTGACTCAAAACAATGCGTGTACAATAAGTTTGTTAGGTTTTTCTCTTGCTTTGTTGGCAAACAAATATGCTCCTAACAGCAAACATTCAAACAATTGTGAATATGAACGTGTCTAAAAACTTGTCTTTATGTGTAAAATTATTCATCTCTATTTTTCATGTAAAAGTTATTTTGAGACCTAATCAAAACTAAATAACTTGAAAACAAAAAACGAGATTGACTTTACGTAAATCTTACTTTGATGTTTTGAGTGCAGTAAAAGTTAATTTTAACTTGAAAACAAAAAACGAGGTTGACTTTACGTAAATCTTACTTTTGTTTTGAGTGCAGTAAAAGTTAATTTTTTTGGATGCTCCTGATATATATCACTGTTGGAATTTCAAATGAAAATAATTATTTTCTGTAAAGTTTTGTCGAAGCAATTGATAATTTAAGCGGGGTTTAAAAAACCAAGAAAATGTAAATAAAAAGAGACTTTGGTAGAAATGAAACTCCCTCAAAAAGTTGCGCAGGGAGAGATATGTTGAGGGGCTTATCAGTAATTTACTGTAAAATAAAACTTGGTGCAAAAAAATTTGCAGATGCGAACCAAATTAGCATTCAGGTTAAACCCCTGACATCATAACGGCTTCTATATATTACTCTGCAACCTAAACCCTAGGATTTAGGGTTTTCCTTTCTCAGGAACCATCGCCGATTCCCCCCCAAATTCTCATCGAAATCCCTTAGTCCCCAGCCCAAAACCCTAGGTCAAGTTCATCCATTGATCAATGGAGGGGATCGAAGAAGGGAAGGAGATGACAGGAGTCGACTCCAGCGGAAAAACCGTCATGTGTCAGTTAACGGATTCGGAGGGAAATCCTCTCGGAGCGTCGCTGTACTTTCCTCAAACCACAGGCCCGCCTCAGCTTCAGCAGCTCGTCAACAGTCTCCTCAACAATGTAAATTTCTGCACGAGATTCTCGCTTTTTCCACTTTTTTTATAGCGCCGAGAAAGATAACTTTTGGTTTCTTACAGAATATTGTGATTTTTTATGTAAAATTTCAATTGAAATGGAATATTTAAAGAGAAAAAAGAATATATATATATATATATATATATATATATATATATATATATATATATATATATATATAGAGAGAGAGAGAGAGAGAGAGAGAGACTTGTGTCATCCCGGAAGGATTGAAGTCCGAATTCTTCCCACTCAAATACAAACCTACGACATTCGAATGTAAGATTCATTCTATTTGAAGTTGATCTACATTATTTCAGGTAACTAAAAAAAAAATCATGTATTTTGAATATTTTTTGCCCATCCATCAAGTATACGCAAAATGGACGGTTGAAAATAACATATTATTTTGATTTATGTCTTTAGACATACAAATTCTTGATCTGACCATTTCATCATGATGTAAACACTTAAAAAACGCTCACACACTAATTTTTGTTAGATTTCAAATATTCTACACCGTTAAACTAACCAACTCACTATTTTGGCTGTCCATTTTGCGTCTACTTGATGAATGAGGAAAAACTATTCAAAATACATGATTTTGTTTTTTTAGTTACTTGAAATAATGAAAATCAACTTCAATAGAGTGGATTTTGCATTCGGATGTCATAAGGTTGTATTTGAGTGAGAATGATTCGGCCTCGAATCCTTCCGGAATGACACAAGTCTCTCTCTATTCAAAGATATGTGCTAAGAGACAAGGGCGTGAGCATTTACATTTTCTTAATGTTTTCAGTTTCTTGCATTTTTATGTTAAAAGATGCAATTTTTCTAACTTTTATTGTAATTTTCCCCCTTTAGTGTTTTGGTTGTGGGGGTCACGCAGGAGTTCGCTTTTTTCTGATATAGAATGTCAATTTTTCATATTCGAAGTACATTTCTCGGAGCCCTTGAGATATATCGCCAGTTCTTTCTCTGGTTTATACTGGCGAGTGCTTTTAGTTCCTCTTGTAAAGCTCTAGTTATACTGTAGTATATGATTGGTGTTTTCTTTGTGTAGCGCCCATTAGTTTTGCAGCTTTTTGTTTCTTTCTCAATTGCATATTACCTATCCTTGAGATGGTCACATCTTATTTTGAACAAAATGTCATTGTATCTCTCTATTCAAAGATATGACTTTGTATTCACTCTTCTTTTATGTTGTAGGGTAGTGCTTTAAGTTCGCCTCTGCTACCAATTTTAAAGCAGGAAGCTTACTGTTTTTGTTTTTTATTTTTGTTAAAATACAGGAGGAAAAATTGCCTTATGCATTTTACATCTCAAACGAGGAGCTTGTTGTTCAGCTTGGTGTTTATCTTCAGAAAAACAAAGGTCTGTAACAAGTTTATATACAAATGTTTTTGTTTAATACCATTTCCATATTGACAGGTTAAATTTTACATGTTATTTTGACGTTTAAGACTCGCATTTTACTTTGCATATTATTTTGCAGTATCGGTAGAGACGGTACTGCGTATTGTATACCAACCTCAGGCAATTTTCCGCATTCGTCCTGTCAGCCGATGCTCTGCGACTATTGCAGGTAATTCCACCTCTGCATACCTTAATTGTTTGCCTGTCTAATGTATCCCACTATTTTGGTTCTGCATGTTGCTCATGATTTAGTATCACACGCATAGCATCGATATATGGTTTCAACTTAATCCAAGAGATTATGTAAAGATAATTTCATCTATGTATCATCTGTCCAATTCCACATCAGCAGTTGCTAGCACTGTGGTCAAGCTGAGGTTTCTGAGGGAAGTATCACGGTTAGAGTTACTAAAGTCCTTTTAGAGTTACTAATGGTCCTTTATGATCCATGTAATTGGTACACGGAGAATGAAATTGATGGTAAAGTATGGGTTGTCCTTAAGTCAATTGTATTTGTTTCCTTGCGGCATACTTGAATATCGCATAGAATGCCTAAGTGCCATTATGTTTGTTATGCCATTATGTGAAATCATGTATAACTAACTATTTAATGTTCACTGGAGGATGTAGTAATGGTATACATGTAAAGCTGTCTTTCTTAGTTTCTGCAAATAAACGATCAGTATGGAACTTGTTGTATTCACTGAAACTACTGTAAAAAAACACATTAAACGTTAATCCTGGAGGATGTAGTACTGGTTTACATGAAAAACCATCTTATTTAGGGTCATACTGTAAATAAATGATCAGTATGGGAGTGGAACTTGTTAGATTCACAGAAACTACTTTAATAAACACATTAAGCATTATTCATTGGGAACTGGTTTGACTCCAAGCGAGGGCAGAATTTTTAAGTTGAGCTCAGATTGAATTAGGTATAACTAGCAGTCTACTAAATTGAATTCGCTGTAATTATATTGTTTCATGATCTACATCTCTAAAATTGTAATGAAACCCTTTGGAGGGGTTCACAACTGAATATTGTCTCATGTTCTCTCACGGCCTCAATCTCAAAAAAGAAGTTTAAATTCTATAAATTTTTAAGTATTAAAATTGTTCAATGCATTGCTTAAGAAATTGTGTGTGAGTCAAATGGTTTGCTTAGAAGACTATGGTTGTATTAAATATACATTTGTAATATTAGAAACATTCCATTTTGAATAACATCTATATAATTAAAATGATAAAAATATCAATAATATACATTTCTATTTGTTAATGCATACAAATAACCATCATTCTAACTTGCATTTTGAGGAATAAACCTTAAAATATTTAATATTTATTATTTTGTAAAGGCTGCTCTTCCAACCCTATCCATGAAGATTCTTGCATGTGCATTGCTCGTGCCAAACAATCTAGTTTTGTTCTATGTGGCTGACATTAGCCTACATATTCTTTGGAGACAGGGAAATTTTGTGCTAAGCATGTTGAATAAGCATTGGGAGCTTAAATTTAAATCGATATATTTAATTATATTACGTTCTGTAAGGTCATATTCTAAATGCTTGCTGGTGGGTGGGCTAGGTTACATGTAGAGGCATACTTTATTGTTTTTAAAGTCATAATGCAACAATTATCAACATGGATCGTGGTATCTCTGAAATAAGACTTTGATAAATACAATTGTAAACTAGATTGTTCATTTGGAATTGGTTTAATTCCAAGTCAAGTCATAATTCAAACTGAATTTGGTATAACTAGAAGTCTAATCGATTTGATTTGACTTGGTCACATGTGTAAGTTACTTGCCTGTGTTCATTGTAGCATCAAGGGAAATTGTGTGAGAATCATAGTTTAAAATATCGGTATTGTTATTGGTATTGACCAATGGTTTTTACTTTTTAGTATCAATATCGTCAATAATCAATATCAACAATATCGACCCCATTATCGGCTGATATTATAAGATTAATATCATATTGGGTTCTCAGAACCCAATACGATTATTCGACATTGCCAATATGTACTTGTATTCATGGTGAGAAGCATGCTGGCTAAGCATGGAGTAGAGAGGATGCTTGTCCTAGTCCTAAAGACTAGCTTTCCTAGGGGAGTTCATGTTGAGAACCCAATACGATTATTCGACATTGCCGATATGTATTGGAATAACTTATATTCATGGTGAGAAGAATGCTGGCTAAGCATGGAGTAGAGAGGATGCTTGGCCCAGTCCTAAAGACTAGCTTCCCTAGGGGAGTTCATGTTTGCTTAGAGCCAGGAACAGGGGGCCTAGGCGACGGCCTAAGCGGATATAATTAAACACAAAAAAGCTGAAAATAAGATCCGTGAGACATATCTAGAAAACTAATAAAGAAACCAAAAAATAAGGCTGGCAAGGCACATCTAGAAACTATGTATCTTTAGCCATATACGTGGCCTGGTAGCCACTTATTGAAGCGAAGTTTTACCTGAAGATGGTCAGAGTAGCTAATAGTCATATGGTACTAGGGTGTCCCTGATCACCTTTTTCAGAAAACTGATGGTAGAGCAATATACTATATCAGTTGGAATTTGGATATTTCAAGAATTGTTCATGAAGGATCATAAATACTGGTTATACATAGGTAATTTAACGAAGTTAAAAACAGAAACTTGGTCTAAATAGTCTCTTCTTGGGAGTTTTTTCATGTTGGAAGTTGTCAACTGTGGACCATTCTTCTGATAATCTCACGACTCAAGCAATTTGGAAAAGAAAACTATTGACACTTATTTTCAGAGAATTCTCTCTTTTTCTCTTGGATAGCATACCCGGCATCATTATTCTAAGGCAATTCGTGATATAAATGGAAGCATGAAGCTAATTCATCAAACCATAGGATAAGCAAAGTGGAAGAATTTGATTTTCTATTTAATATACATGTATACACCACACATAGACACATACCCGACACATGCATACATACACACATTCGAACATACACAAAGGAAGTAGGGATGGCATGAGATGATATACATATCTAGTTTACATGATAGAAAGAAATGACAGATGGATAAGAATGGGAATTGTCAGTGATAAAAACTGGTATTCTGATTGATTGTTGCTACTGTTGAAAAAAAAGGAATAGTTGATGCCTTGATATCGGCAATAAAAGTATATAGGTGATGAAAGTGAACTTGCCAATAAGTTCTAGGAGTTGGCTTATGTTTGTCGTTATAAATGGTTTTTATAGTTCTAAATCACTTGAATAAGGAGATGAGCAAAACCAAATAGGCAGGGGGAAGAATTCTATGCACTAAGTAAAAGTACATCAGGTGCATGTAAGTAGTGCAAGTTTTTACATGGGTAATACAAGGATCATACGTGTTAAATCAGTTGAAGAAACTGAAATTTGGTATGTTATTGATGAGGGCAATGCCCATATATATAGCCATTACAATTACATGATAAGGAAACTCCTACTCTTAATATAATTGCTATTACATATTCCTAATTCTAATAGTACTCTTTAACACCCCATCACAAACTCACGATGGAGGAAAAATTGTGAGTTTGAATAAAAGAAAAAGAAAAACCTGAAAGTTCATGTTAATCCCGCATGGAGCTTTTCGAAGACTAATGAACAAAACTTGTATTCTTGAATACCCCTCGCAACCCATGATGGATGAAACATCAAGAGTTTGGATGAGCGTAGATGACAAGAAGGAGATGACGGTTGATTGTGAGCATCTTCTGAAGAAGGAGAAGGAGAGATGAATTTTGATGGAGAAAATGATTGGCATTTTCACATAGGTTTCATATTTCCTTCCTGAACTGGGCGGGATTGTATTAGATGATACATTCCAAACTTTTGCCAAATATATCACATGACTTGTGATTGTGGAGTGTTAAGCACTGAAATATTAGTTATTTTCTATCAATTTTGGTTGAAAAACTGAAGGCTAAGCCATCAAAAAGATTAAGAGAATATATTACATTTAAAGAGTACATTGAAGGTGTGACACGCACACACACACATATTGCCTGACCTTCAACTTTAAATCAAATAGTTGTGGGTATGATCTATACTGGATTATATGATAACACCCTTTGTGTAATGCATACCGCTAATCATGTAAAAGCATTAACATATACTTCAAGTATTGTTCAATTGGAAGTCATTGCCTAATTCCAAAACAACTAAGTTAGCCAATATTATGCCAACTAGATACTTTCATTTTCTACTAGATGAGAAGACTGCATATCTTGTTTTTGTTGACATTAACTATGTGGTCTTTGCAATTAGTTCAAGTTTATTTTATTGATGTGGTTTTATTGTGTTATTCAACTTTATCTTATGTCTTAACTAATTTTTGCAGGTCATATGGAAGCTGTACTTTCTATTGCCTTCAGTCCTGATAGTCGACACCTGGCCAGTGGTTCTGGTGATACGACCGTGCGCTTATGGGACCTTAATACACAAACACCTTTATTCACATGCAAAGGTTAGTTTGTTTCTTGGATTCATATTTCATATTTTAATTTAAAATGTGCTGTTACATTGTTTGTTCTTGTGCCACTTGATGCCACGAAAGTTGTCCAAATATATATGATGATAGTAGGGCAACAACCAATCACAATTTTCCTACAACAGCAGGGAAGTGTAGACCTCACTCGTGAATTTATATATATACCCATGCCAATAACTATGTCATTCATAGCTTTAAATTTCAAGATATATATATATATATATATATATATATATATATATATATATATATATATATATATATATATAACAACTACTAATATCAATCACAACTAATATGCTCTCAACCACCAATATTCACAAACTTAGCTATAGCCGCAACTGTAGCTAACAACCACAGTTAAATACTTATTTTCTTTCTTTATAAGCATATACAACCCAAAACTCTCCACGTTGATCAACTTTATTCTAACTAGGATATCAAACCAGAATAAGACATAAGATAGATCATAGTTTACTTTATGTATAAGAGTTATTATACAAAAGTTACTGATGTAAAACAATATGGATCACAATCACCTTCAAAATTTGAAATTAGGATTTAAAATTTAAATTGGAAAACTGGATAGAGTTTTGAGCTTCACACCCCTTGCACGGGCTTCACACCCAAAACTCAAGAATAAAAATCTCAAGAATTCAAACTGAAAAATTTGAGATTTTAATCTTTCAATAATTCCTCAAAGAGAAGTTTTGAGTCTTTTTTATAGGCTTTACAAAAGGTATTTCTAAGAAATAACCGATGTCGTAATAAGTGCCTACATAAAGAGACACCTACTAAAGTAACTAAACTAAAATAAAATAAAGAGCTAAAATCAAAGAACTGTGGTACGCCATTTTGTGGATCTGGAATAGACTCGATCGAACCGTCCTCTCAATGACATGATGTCCTCATCAGTTACATGACAAAATGTTTACAACCATAACCCAAAATCAAGCTTTTAACAACTTCAAAATGAGCTACTAGTATTCCATTATTCTTGATGTACCTTAAGCAATCTTCAGCTCTACATTTAAAATATGAAATATATTTTGTGAGCTCAGGACTCAATAAGGCAGAGAAATATCAAGCATTTTATGTTTTAAAATCACAAAATAAGATATAATAATACATATATTTGGTTTTTGTGTATCAAAGCATGAAATGGCTTAAAAGTAAATGCAACAAATATAATGCTTTCCAAAAAATATTTTCATGCACTGATAATTAAGTAGACCATGTCTAAACACAGTCAATATGTCATATCCCAGTGGAATTACTTACTATTATGAAGCAAGGTTCTAAATATTGGATATCGGGATCATATCGGATGGGGGTTTTTCATATCGGATATCGGATATCGGGGGAGATATCGGGGATACGCGCGCATATCGGGCGTTCAAATCGAACACTATATATAATGAAATACTGATAACTAAAAGTTGGTTTAGTGTCATAGATATCATATACCTAATAAAAATGATGTAATATGCATGTAAAGACAGTAAAAAAATAATGCACATTTGCACGCAGTCGTGCAATAAATTAGTTATTTCATATCAGGCGATATATCGGGTGACTTATCGGCCGATATCGGACGATTTATCGGTCAATATTTCAAATATCGGTTGTTTTTTGCTGCAAATGATATGGCGAACAATTTCTCCATATCGTATCGGCAGCAGACAAAAAAGGAGATATCGAATGATATCTCGGCCGACTCGGCCGATATTTAAAACAGGGTTATGAAGTCACCAATGGTCGGACTGCCTGTACAAAGGGATGCTGAGATAAACACTCTTATGAAGGAGACATACTGAAAAGTGCCATGGCTTACTTAAATTTTCGTTTATCAGTATATTTATTGAACGATACATGCAACAAATGGGCTAAATGCATATATATCCAACGTCAATTCCAACAAGGCGTGTTAGAGCTTAATATCATAAAAAGATTTATAAATTTACCCAAATATATGTATTTGCATTACATGCCTCGATTTACATGAAGATAACTCATTTTCATGTATCTTTAAATACTCATTTTCATGTATCTTTAAATAAGTTCTCAAAATGAATTAGCAATTAAACATGATAGCCAATCATTTTGTGTAAGGTTCATGTATGCAAAATCAATCAATTAGCAATTAAACATGATAGCCTTTCAATTTATATTAGGTTCTCGTATGTATAGACGGGTTGAAGACAATAATATATATCTATTTTTGCATAAAACATTTCACATGTAAACAAACTACAAAGCATGTACAGTTCACTTGCCTCAAGGACCTCGCTAAATTTTCCAGTATGGCCCTAAGAAATTTCTACTCAAACTCCTTGTGAAACCCTTCATAATAATCAAAACAAACGTCACTACTTAGGATTTTCAATTCCATTCTTTTTAGTAGAGCTATAATTCCTAATAAACTAGAAAATAAGATCATACATAGCCTCCAGAATATTGAAAATATATACGTTCAAGTCTATTAATTACTAACAACCAAGGTTTAAAATCTTATATGGTATTGTATCACCAATATCAGGAACATCATACGTTTTGCCGCAGTAGTATGAGATAGTTCTTAAATTCTGAAAAGAGTAAATATGTTTTACTAATTTTTTAAAAGATAATTAGCAATGCTTCGACATATTTTTTGTAATAGTTGGTGGAGTTTAATCACATTCTGTAATGTATGATACAAAATAATGTATGATACAGAAGCAGGTGCAATAGTAATGCATATAGGTACAATATTTGAAAAATACACTCCAATTTACATTAATAAGTGATGAGCTAAAAAATTCTTATTACAAACTTAGGCATCGTTTGGACATTGAGGGTATAAGCAAATAGAAAGCAAATAAGACATTTGATATGTTACTCGTTTGATTTTATATGCCACTTGTTTGATTTTGTATTCTCATGACTTGTAGTATACCCCCCCTCCTTGGTGACTTAATGTTTGGAGTCTTTGGACACTTAGATCTTATTGAAAGATGATCAATTTTCTCTTCGTACCACATCTTAAAAGATTCAAATAGCATCGATCACTTAAGTGTAGCCAACACTCTTATTCTCTTCCAGACAGTGAGCCAAAAATTCAAATAAATAGGAACGAATTGTTAAGTATATTGTTGAAGGTTAGATTTCAACAAATCTCTTTCTGTGATTGAGTTGAATGGATTGAAACGTTGGATTAGATTGATTTATAGCTTAGTAGCTTTTGATTCCAGCTTTAATTAATTGTATTCTCACAGTTGTTCAGAGCAAATGTTAGTGGACAAGTAAAGAGCATCTAATAATTAGACGCACATGAATATTCAAGGTGGTGGTGGTTGCCGGGGCATGAGACATGTAGAATCAATTGCGACTTATCTTCTTATTTCTTTAACCATTTCAGGGAAAAAAAAACTCAAACTAGACAATTTTTGTGGTATTGGTTGATATCGGTTTCAGTATCAGGTTGATACTATCTCGAGGCTGGTCAAAATCTGATACTATATTAGCAATATGTATCAAAATTGAATGAATTTTTGAACCTTATATAGTAACTATAACGTCCATAAATAAATTTCATACATATTTCACAACAAAAAATATAATTATTATTATTTAATGACTTATATTTTTTTATTATGCAATGATGCGGAATTAAAGGAAAATGATTATTTCTTCACTATTGTTTCTCTTGAAGAATTGAAGGAGTTCTTTTTCCCCCTTTTTTACGTAATTAATTTCTCTTTTTTCCCTTGGTTTTTGTCAAAATTATAAGATAATGACAAGATGAATCTACAAGCATATTAATAGAATTCGTTATTTGGAGAAATATATATCTTTTTTAGATTTATCATATAATCAAACCCATTCTCATGTTTATTGGACGAACTTATTCATTTAAGGGGGAGAGTGTTGAGAACAAATTAAAGAAATTAAGATTGATTATTATGATCGGGTTTAAGGTTTACAATTCTTGTCAAGATTACCTTAAAATTCTCAAGGAAAAAGAAATTTGAGGAAAAAGAGTAATTACAAACTTTAAGGAGATAATAACAATTGAACTAACCATCTTGTAAATTAAGAAAGAGAGCTGAAAAGAAATAAGTATTAATTAGCGTTTTTAGGAATGTATAATTAGGCCTTTGAGAGGAGGATTAGATTGAAATTAGGGTTTGAGATGATTTTTCCTCCTTTTTAGCTCACCTTACTTCTCTCACCCTCATTATTTGTCTCTCTTTCTCTTGTTGTTCCTTTTTGTCTCTGTTTCTCGCGTCGTTCATTTTTTAATGCGATCCACAGAAAGGAACCAACTCTTTCCTATACTTCTCTTTCCACCACTCAATATTTAGTTAATTCTGATTTCAACAAATTATAATTGTAGAAATATATCCAAAATTGAACAATTGGGTTCACAAGTTCCTTTTTATAATTTTATATAATTACACTTCAACCTACATTACTATTATTTTTATTGATAGTATGGTTGTTAGCTATTATAACTTTATTATGATTATTTTCGCTTATTACAATAAGCCTTTAAGAGAAGAGGTTTGGTAAGACTTCATTTATGAAGGAGTTGGTTTGTATTGTTTAGGGTGTGGTATAACAGGACCACAACAAATTTTGTTTATCTTTGAAAAAAGAAGACACTTTGAAAGTTTTTGATGAGTATAGCAATAATATTGGGGGGCAAGGTGCTCGAAGGACATCAACTCAAGCAACCCTGCGCGAAAGACTGAACTAACTATTAATAGGAACAACTATCCTAGCCAACACATATCCCTAGGGCTGAGCATTAGTTCGGTCGATTCGGTTTTTCTATTTTTTTTTTTTTGAAAAACCGAACACCAAACGAATAGAGCTCTAACCAAACCGATCAAACTGAATTTTAGTTGAGAACCAAACCAAACCAGTATGCATATATATATATATATATATATACACACACACACACACACACACACACACACACACACACACATATATACACACACATATATACATATACATATATATACATATACCTGCACACACACACACATATAGATTTGTGTCATTTGGAAGGATTGGAGCCCGAATCCTTCCCACTCAAATACAACCCTATGACATTCAAATACAAGATCCATTCCGTTGAAATTGATCTATATTTTTTAAGTATTTATAAACCAAAAATCAAGTATTTTAAATACTTTGTACTAATGCATCAAGTCGGAAAAACACGGACGACTTAATAGTGAGCTGGTTAGTTTAACGGTGTATACCATTTGAAACCTAACAAAAATTAGTTTGTAGGGGTTTTTAAATGTTTAGATCATGATCAAATGGCCGTATCGAGAATTTGTGTCTAAAGACATAAATCTAACCAACTCACTACTTTCGGCCATCCATTTTGCGCCGCTTGATGCATGAGCAAAAATTATTTAAAATACTTGATTTTTGGTTTATAAGTATTTTAAATAATATAGATCTTCAACGGAATGAATCTTGTATTCAAATGTCGTAGGGTTGTATTTGAGTGGGAAAGATTCAAAAGCTCGAATCCTTCTGGAATAGCACAAATATGTGTATATATATATATATATATATATATATATATATATATATATTGTAATTCAGATTTTTCGGTTCGGTTTGATTCGGCAAATGCAAAACCGAAAACCGAACCAAATCGAAATTACGATCTAAAAAATGATCGAACCGAACCGAATTACAGTTCGGGACCGAACCGAGTTCGTCGGTTTGGTCGAAATTTCGGTCCGGTCCGGTCTGGTTTATTCGAATTTTTGCTCACCCCTTAGTAGTCCTCACATGTAAATCGGGGTTCTGGGGACCTCCCAAAGATACGACTCTCATTCTTCTCTCTCTGAGTGGGGATTGACTTGAGCGTCTGAGGGGTACACTCCGGCCCTGAACTGACATGTTTGTCTTGCACATCTTGAACATGCATTAATTTTATGTTTAGAACTTTGTTAAAACAACAAGCAGAAAAATGGAATTTTTTAATAAGTCTTTTCTAAACATATATCCATTTCAATATTTCTTTACAAATATATCAGAAGAGAGTATATGATAGAACTAAGACATCAAGTAATGAAGCATTTCCCATTTTCATGTGAAGGAAATTCAAATAATATTCCTAATTCGTTAATGTACCTATTTCAATCCTTTGCCTTGTAAACTTAAAGATACTCAAATATTGTTGGAAACAGTGAGGACATCTGACTTGGTATTGTTGTAATTGGAAGTGGTGCTAATGTCCCATGTCCTAAATGATTAATAAGTTCTTCTTTACCCTCAACAACTTGGCTATCCAGGAATTACATATCTGCATGTGCCATATATAGTTTTTCAAGTTCTTTTCCTCAACGACTTTGCTATCCAATCAGTACATATCTGCATGTACCATTACATATTTTCTAACTGGAACATCAACATTAGAATTAACAATCGACTCTTTGTCTTACAACTCCTTGGAGTCAATAGTCTTTTAGCTATGAATTTGGTTGCACTGCTTTTTGTCGGAGCACTCATAGAGCTGAAGAAATGGACTTCTTCAAGTCTCAATCACTAAAAAGCTTTACCAGGCTCTGACAATATGGCTGATGTTAGCCAGACAACAAGTTATAAGATAAAAGATCTCTATTTCCTGTGTGTTCCACTGCCTCAGATCTATCTATTTCCTTCCATATTGATTATCCCTAATGGATCTCTGTAAATAAAGTTTCTCCCAGTTCCTAGATATGCTGTCAGTTAGACAAGCAGAATGGTCATCACTTAAATGGAATGCGGGGACGGAAAACCAATGTTTGTTCTTGCAGATGACATTTATGAATGTCAATCTTACTGTTTTCTTTTGGATCAGCTGTTGTTCATTTTGTTTAATTGTTCGTGTGAGTGCATGTGTGGTGTGTGTGTGTATTCAGGTCTGATGTTTGGCATTGATTTTTCCCTTTGCATTTATACCGCTTTGTTTAGTTGTCTGGGAGAGAGTTTCTTTCTGACAATTTGTGGATTAAATTCAATGGAATTGTAAGTTTTGTAGCTGGAAACTGTATTAACATTACCTTGTTATATTTTATTTAGGACATAAAAATTGGGTGCTGTATATTGCATGGTCACCAGATGGCAAACAACTAGCGAGTGGTAGCAAATCTGGAGAACTTCTAACATGGGACCCACAAACTGGGCAGCAGTCTGGCAAGCCTCTTAATGTAAAGTGCAGAGAGCAGCCATTTAACATTAATAATTTTCATTGAGCAGCTACATTTTTAACTGCATTGTTCTTAACACTCATATTATTGCATGTTACCCCATCATTTTGCGACAATGTACTTTTTGCATCTAAACTTGACTGTTGCCAATCTAGCTTACAGTTTTGAAAAAATGAATACATTAGGATATGGTTATATTTTCTCATTTGAGTACTTTTCTCGTTTGTTTTTTCTTTTCATTTTCAACCATAAGTGTGCTAATTTATTCATAGAAACAATGTATAGTATTTTTATTGTTAACTTACAGATTCATCATCCTATTAAATATATTCTTTTGTGCTGGTAAGTTCTATCCTCTATATTAGAATATTATTGAGAATTTATAGGCTAGTACTGAAGAAGTCTAATTTTTGGGAAAATTAGAGAGTGAAATCAGTTAGATCTCATCTCCCATCTCTTATCTATATACAATAGAGTCTTTTAATAAAACACCGTTCACATCCTTATATTTCCTAACAAGTACAGCTAATTACCTTTTCGTTGAAGCTTGGTTAAATTGATTACATATTGTCTATATATTTAGCTTTATTTACTATCATGAGTTTAAAAAGATATCTATCAATCTAGTTAGGCCTTTTTTCTTATTCCCAACCAAGGGTTCTGCTAATCTAAAAAGCGCTGGAAACACATTGTTTATTTGAACCTGATAAAGAACCAGACATTATAGAAAAGCGGACCTTCTACCTCATGCTAGCATGAGGTTCAATAGGTCTTGTAGTGTAATAAGGAGAAATATAAACATGCAACAAACCTGTCACACGTCAAATTTCTAGGGCATAATTAGTACAGGGTGACAACCTATCACAATTCCTGTATCACACAAGGGAACTGTAAGACCTCACCTGTGAATATATATACTGATGCCACCAACTATTCCATTTAAGTTCCAATTCCAAGACACACGCACCCACGTGCACACATGACAACTATTAATAGCAACCACAACTAACTAATTTCATTCTTTCACTAGCTATTTACAATTAAAAACTCTACATAGAGATCCTCTTTAGTTTGGCTAGGACATCAACCCAAAATAAGATATAAAGTATGTCATTTTTCTCCTAATTACATCAGTTACACAACAAAATCCATACAACCAAAAACTTCAAAATATGCTTATAACATCCTCAAAATGAGCTCCTACCAATGCTCCATCCTTCTTGATGTACTGTGAGCAACTCCTAAGCCACACTACACTCAAAACATGGAGAGCACACTCACACACATAAACCAACCCTAGAAACCCTAGAGGGGGGAAGTCACCGTGCACGGCACCCCCACCCTCTTTGTTCCTCTGGCTAGGGCTTTCCCTCTAGTCATGAGAGCGTGCTAAAGAAAATTTCATGAGATGAAGTTTGAGAGAGATTGGATGCAGCAAGAGTTACTCTATGTCATTTATCTTCACGGTTGGGAGAGGATGCGCATGAGACTTTGTCCGATCTCAATTGTTGGGGGTGGCTAGCGATCTCAGCCGCCTTTGACTTTCCCGTAGATTCAGGGATTGATTGCGGTAAGAGCTACTGTTCATCATTCATCTTCCCAGTTGGGAGAGGACACGCATGAGACTTTGTATGATTTCAACTGCTGGGGGTGACTAGCGATCCTAATAATTTCGATTTTCTCTCGCGATTTCGTCTCCTCTCATGTGAGGCTACTATGGTTATCCATGATAGCATGTTATATTTAGGGTCGCTATCAGAAGATTAATGACTTAGCCAGTGATATAGTTCGTAGTTGTTTGACAACGATTTATACACTTGATACCCATCTAGGTTTTGGATCTTTGGATCTACAAGAGAGGATCAACCATCATCTTTTTTTAATTTTTGCTTCGATCCGTAGATTTATTTAATCTGAGATCTATAAGAGGATCGACTTTGTTTTGATGGATCCAATTGATTCAAGTTTGTGAGTTAGATCTACAAAGAGATTAAATGATTTATTTGTCTTATATTTTCTTTCGAGTAGTAGATCTGGCGAGATAGTTTGTGCCTATTCATGACGAGTCTCGGAGCCATTTTTGAGCGTGTTAATGGCTATTTTATGATAATTTTTTCGGGTTGTATCGAGTGATTGGTTCTCATGTGAGAGAATTATTAGAGAGGTTGGATTCAATATAATATTTTGTACTCTCTTTTGATTAATGAAAATAATTTTATGGTGCAATATATGTGCGTGTGTGTGTGTGTAGTAAATAGCTTCTATAATCATAGTTAAACTCATTGGCACAATACCAAATTGATTTTCTAACAGAATCGTGTTTTCCCTCAACCATTGCTCAGTTACTCTCTCCTAATGTTTCATTTTATCTCTATCATTAAGTTGATTCCACGATAGTTTCTACAGTGTATGTCTCCTTTATTCTTGTAAATAAGCCCTTAGGGGCTTCTTCTCCAATCATTATGCATTTACTTAGTTCACATAGTTTATTGAATAAGTTAGTAAGCCATATTAACCCCCTTTTTCTCCTAAGCACTTCCTTTTACTGCAATTGAGACACCGTCAGGTCTTGAACTCTCTCATTTTCATTTTCTTTAAAGCATTTGAAGTTTCTAGGATTAATTGTTCAAAAATATGTATAATTCCTGAACAATTTGGTTTATTTTAAGTTCTCTTGAGTAATTTTCTTTTAACAATTTATGAAAATAACTCCATCTTTCCTTGATCCCGCCTTCATTTAATAACAACTTATGAAAGTAACTCCTCCATCTTTCCTTGATCCCGTCTTCATTTAATATGACTTTTTGATCATCGCGCTGATTGGATCTGTGATTCTGTATGTACTCTTTGTTTCTCTCATCTTAGCAAAGCTATTTTTCTCTTATATTCATGAACATGTGGCAGAGGCTTAGTTCTCATGAAGGTAATATTTGTTGCAAACAGGAATATTGTTGGGCTGTAGAAAGAGTAGATTACATTCACCCATGTTGTGGCTTTTAGGGGGACATCAATTCTTTTAATACGTTCATATATTAACTCACTTCACTCTTACTGTAACCTAAGTGGTTATTATGGATAGTTAATGCCGCTATAAAACATGATCTATATGTGTCTTTTGTAATTATCTCCATTAACATTGGTTATTGACTGCATATGAGAGTGCCCAATGTAATGGTATTTGTCTGTTTTAAACATTTTAGACATGGAATGCTATTTGTTTTAAATGAATTATAAAAACTTCTGTCCATCTCTCAGAAAGACTACATTATGCAAATCCTGCCATTGTTCTATAGTTCAGAACTCGTAGGATTTGAAGAAACCCATTATATGAATCTTTTTGTAACAGAATGTTCTGAACTAAAGATCTAGCTTCTTTAAGAACATTTCGTACGCAATCTATCAACTTTTATGGAATGTCAGGAAGCATCGTGGTTGAACTTTCCCCCTCAAGTTGTGACCTGCTGAAGAGTGTAGTACCTAGTTTATTGTAATCATGCTGTGGCTGATAGCAGTCAATACTACCATGCATCCCATGATTAGTTAAATTACATGAACTGAAAGCTGGTCTTATTTCTAAAGTACTTTGTCTAACATCTCAGGGTCACAAGAAGTGGATTACTGGTATTTCTTGGGAGCCTGTACATTTGGCAGCTCCGAGTCGCCGTTTCGTTAGTTCCAGTAAGGACGGAGATGCTCGTGTCTGGGATATCACATTGAGAAGGACTGAATTTTGCCTCAGTGGCCACACTGCGGCTGTGACCTGTGTAAAGTGGGGTGGTGATGGAATGATATATACAGGGTAATAACCATACTTTTGGTTTGCAAAAATAAATTGTTGTTAGTTTGAAAATTGTTGTTAGTTTGAAAATTGTATTTTAGTGATGTGCAAAGAACACTGTTAACGGGGGCATATTAGATATAGCAGTTCACTTTTACATTTAAAACCTTTTTCCATTGCTCCAATTTTACTTTCAATCTCTTGCTCTGATCTGAGTTACTTTTCGGTTGTATGTCTTGTAGGCCAGCCTGTATTCCTGTGTCCTCTAGCAGTTACCATATATGTTTACTCAGTTTAGATTTTCATCCATAATCAGTGGCAAAATGAATTAGTGTCTGTTGACTTATCTTCCTCAAGTAGCATACTTTAGTCATATCTATGCCCAATGAAAGCCGACCTAAAAGATATGGAGTAATGGCCTGAAACTTTTTTTTGTCAACTTTTCTTATTAAGTGCAGCATCTCGTCCTGTTGAGGTAACATCTGCTACACAAATTAACGATTGCTTCTAGATTCCACACGACTTTGGTCTTTCTGTTGATATGAATAAATTCCACAACTGTGCTGCATTTTTATTTCAAGAGTTCCATTATTTTACTATTTTTCGTTCACATGATTACATTCCAAAATTCTGCTTATTTTCATTTTTGTATCTAAAAAGGTTCAATGTATTTGTTTAATGTGTTTAATTTTGCGCTTTGACTTGTACAATGCCTTGGATGAATGCTATTTCATATTTGCAAGTCTTAACAGCAACACTACTTGCAAACTAAACATGCAACTTGCATACCACTTACCACAACACCGTTTACAAGGTGCAAATATACTTACAACCAACCAAACATCCACTGTAGAAGATTTGGTACTGTTTCTCCTTAGTTGCACAGGCTTAAAATACGCGACCAATAAGATATGCTTCACTAAGTACCAATCAGACTTCTAGGTTCTATGGCAAGCCCCACCCCTGGCCAAGCTGCTTTTTACAGGAATTTAGACCAACCCAGAGCATTATCACTTGATAGCAAGCTGTAAAATTCAGTCAATTTGTTGTGACCCTTCTTAATTTAGAGGTGTCCCTTATAGACAACCCATTTTGATGGTGAAAAATGTTGTATGGTTCTGCATATGAAGTTAATTATTGAGGATGACCATACCAGAACTGTTTTTCTAGGCCTGAAACTCTGCAAGTTACTTTTGAAGACTTAATTGGCCTCCTAGATTGTTTAGTATACCTTTAGAGTTGAGGAGGCTTAGGCACATCATTAGGACATATGCAGATGTCTCGACATATTGCCACGGTGATTTCTGCAGAAACGTGTGATTTACACATCTAAAGCTCACATTTTCATCAAGTTGATTCTTTGTTTATTCTTTTTAAGGTTTTGGACAAAGGAGACATTAAAGGTAGTAATCTTAGGCATAAAACTAGAAAGGTTGATGTATTCATTGAGTCCACAATGCCTTCCAATTCTTGCCAATAGCTGGGGGTGAGAAATTCCTGATAAACCTTGAGAGACTTTGAAAATACATAATTGTTTTGAAGTTTCCTATCTTAATTTGCTGATTTACAAGAGTAGTCAAAGCGAAGGATTTATGCATTGGTTACAATTGCATATGCAGAAATTCTTACACAATGGTCAAAGCATTGTTCTCAGGACTCCGCAAAGCAATATTAATAGCAATACTAGATACTAATGGAAGGTGTGTTGTCTATTAGGTATATTATTTATCTTAATTATTGACTAATTGTAGTACAAGAACCTTTGTTAATTAACAACACTCACAAACTTTGGAAATCAGTAAATATCACTGAACTTGAAATTGCATAACCACCAGCCTTAAATTAAACTTCCATCTCATTCCCTAATCTCTAAGCTAGCAGTGGGGAACTAGAAGATGCAGCTGCTAACATTGTTCGGTCCATGTTTCCCCCATTTTAGAAAAAAGGATACCTGCACGGTAATTGGTGTATCTCACGTAGTTGCGTTCATCATTTGGAATTATTAAAATGCTCGAAAGTGCTTCTGTTTCTAGAGGAAATCTGATTTAGCTCTTCAACTTTTTTAGTAAAGTATTATTGTAATCCTGATTTCATAGAATTTCTACTACTAAAATTGATTTTGGAAGGTGATACCTATTTCATGCTTTAATTGTCACAAAACTAAGAAGTATATGTGAGTCCCTTATTGCCATTGTGTATCTAGATGAGGGTTCATGTTTTTAGAGCAAATATCATTTAGCCCATCCATATTTAGTAAAGTAATCCTAGTGCCCTGATTTTACAGTCGTCCACTTCTATTATTGTTTATGAAGGTGATACTATTTCTTGATTTTTATAGTCACACAACCAAGAAGTATGTCTGTCTTAAAACCATGTGGTCCCTTATCTCCCATTGTGTATGATTTTAGTGGGGATTCTGGACTGTTGTCACTTTGTTTCATGGAAAAACGTGTCATCTATTCTATATAACTAACCAAGAAGGAGTTTTCTCTCTCCTCTAATATCCTGCCACGTAATGAAAATTGGGCTCTCGAAAATCGCCACGTGTCTCACTTCAAACTCAACAACAGAGAAAAAAAATTATTACCTTAGAGCAGAAGAAATTAATGGTTGAATGCCTATTGCCTCCTGCAGAGTACCTTTAACTTCATCCATTTTTTATCACCATCTCTCTGTCGCATCATCATCATCTCTCTCTCTCCCCCCGCCTTTCCTGCATGACGCGGTGCCCAATAAACAAATGAACAAAGTTTTTTTTTTTTTGGTTTCATTCAATTTTTTTGAAACCAATCGGTCAACAAATAAACAAAATAAACAAATGTTGATGTTCGTTTCTTTTTCCAAATTTTGCTATTTTTTGAATTCAGTTTGCCCGTTACTCATTTGAAAAATAATAAAAAATAAAATATCCTTTTTTACTAGTTTACAAATAACAATTTTCTTTTGTATAGTTATACTTATTTATTATTATACGAGTAATTGTGATTTTTCAAAATCACTAAAATAGAAATAATATTTTGTTTTCTATTAGGGTGGTACTTTTTAAATTTTTATGCTAAAAGAACTTTCTTTATGTATACTTCTTTCCTTATTCTGATTCAAAAATCAAAATTCAAATATTAGTATTAGTTCGTTAGCTTAAATAAATAACCTTCTTTAGGCACAACTCTAATTTAACTTCATCCATAACAAAACTCGGGAATTTTAATCCCACACTTATTTTAGTTTTCCATGTTGCAGTTTCAAATCACAGGGTAAGTAAATATAATTTTAAAAATGACTAAAGCAACAATTGTTTTTTTAATTTTTTGTTATGGGGTTTCCTTTTAATTGTTTTTGTCAAAATAACTTTCTCTACATAAAAAATTTTCCTTACCCCAATTTAAAAATCAAAATTCCAATATTATTCCTAATTAATAAGCTTGACTAAATAATTTGGTTGAAACAATTGAGATAATTAATTTTCTTTTTTGTCTCTTTATGTTTATCTTTAATTTAACTTTAATCTTGATAAAACCATCATTTTAGTCCCAGACTTATTTCATCTCTATCTCTATCCCTATTTTATTCTCATATGTATTCCAATACCCAAATCCAATTTAATAAAAACCTTTTAAAATGATTTTCTAAAGTCTAATATTTGAATCTAACCTAGACTTGCACTTAATGTTAAGTTAGAACTTTTTTATTTAAGAAGAAAGGCATATAGTCTTACATCACAAAGGAGGAACAAAATCATAAAACAAAAGGAGCTAGACAGCACAAACGCTTCAAACATAGAGGCGTGTCGTGACAGGCACATCATACATGATACTTCTATTTTCTATGTACTTTCTAAAATTCGTTGTGTTTCGGTATGTCATGTTGTATCGTGCCCATGTCGGTATGTCCGTGTTCGTACAACATAGAAATGGAGGTATCCCAAACCCCCACATGAGAGAAAGAAGACCCATACAGTAAGAAAGGTAAAGGAGAGATTTATTGATTTAAGGGAGAATTTATTGCCTAGCAATCCGATTTGTTCCTTGTCTGCACACATGAATTAAAAATATTCTCCACAATCTAAATCAACATTCGTGAGTCGTTAAAATTAATTCATTTCATGATAGACTAGCGACAATGCATATCACATGACCGAACTCATTTGGAATGTTAATGCGAAAATTGAGGCTGATATTCTTGATATGCATCTCTATCCTACTCATTTATCATATATGCAATCAAAAGATTATTTTTTTCTTCTTCTAAGAATACTATAAATATTTAAATCATGTTAAAATAAAAATCAAACTTTCTCTGCTTCTAAGTGTTTTTACATGGGCCCAACTTGGGTTAGCTAATCTCAATATAGATCTTAATTCAATTTAAATTTACTATTACATCTCTAAATCGTTTTAGATGTGGAGCTATTTTAGGTTAGGCTTATGTCTTAGTAAAATTTTACTCACAATAAGAAAAGCCAAAATTGATTATTTATGGAAGAGGGTTATAAAATCTATAGGTTGACACATAGTGAGAGACATGTTACGGTGCAGCGTGCATAATGTGGCCCGATTTTTTCTCTCTTTAAGATCAATCTGGAGTTTAACTCAAATAAACTTTTAGCTACTCCCTTTATTGTGTATATGATCTATCCCACAATGTGTAATCCCCATCTCTTAAGAATCACATGAGATGAAGCTATGCTCTGGCTTATCTGAAATTGGGCAATATACAGAATTGATACAAAAGTTAGTTTCCATGTTAGCCACAGATAGACCAGCAAAAAATGTGCTTATCACTCTCAGATAACAACATAAACCTCTATATGTTGTTAGAGCACTCATCCTGATTATCCTGGCAAATAGATAAGTTACCTTTTAAACGATATCTACTTAAGTTATCTCTTATAAGTAGCGGACTATTATGTTTATGGTTACATTTCCTTGCAATTAATGTTAATCACTTTAAGCAGGATATATGCATGTAAGCACTCCTCTCTCTTTCTAATTTTTATACTTGTGCTTGCTATCTGTTCCTTTTAATTGCAATTAGGTATAGGAGAGATGAGGTTGGATTTTGGCATTTTACTGCTCACTTCTTCCACACTGTTCTTATTTTGATTCTAGTGTATGTTTATGTTGTGCACATGAATGTCTCTGAAATATCAGGTGGTATCTAGAGTGCTATTCCCTCACAAGTGACGCGCAATCAGTTTGTAGTTGCGTACAATATTCATTGGTTGACCATTACATGACAACATGATGACTTTTATATTTTTGGTATTAAATAATTATCTAAGCTTCTGGCATACTATTTGGTCCAGGAGACGGTATCTGAGTTTGCTGGGTGTTCTACTATTTTGTATTTCTAACATATTCCATGCTGGTGAATGCAGCTCACAGGATTGCACAATCAAAATATGGGAATCTTCTCGGGGAAAGTTGATCCGTGAGTTGAAGGTAATGTGTTCCTTGCAGATAATCATTCAATTGGATCTCATTCCTTTTTATGTTGGTAACTTTGGGATCATGTTGTCCCATAATAATCCTCTAATTATCCTTTCAGTTACATGAATGATAACATTTTTTTTTCTCTTTTTGATTTGATGATAAAGTTAGTGGTTACTACTTGAAGTAAAATATACCAACTTAGATAAGAACTTGTGTTGTAAAGTGTTTGCCTGTTATACCTGAACATAACAATGCACCAAACAAATTCTGGAACACTACTCACACATGCATAATGGGTGACTACTTACTGGCTAACAACTCTAACAATATTGTGTATTCAGTTAATTAGCTTTGAGAGAAGTGATTTGCTGATTGTGTTCTTGATCATGGTAATCTGGAAAACGTTTGAATAGGAGGTTGGCTACATGAATCCCTTTTCTCCATTCAGCTTTGCTAAGATCCAATTGGCCATCTCCTCTGTGAAATTAACGACAATTAATTTTCTTTTTAATTGCCTCAATCCTTGTCTTTAGATTAAAAGCAATCTCATCATTTTTACTTGTCCTTGCTCCATCAACTGTGATCCTATAAATCTTAACTGACACACATGATGTTTTATTATACACCTGAACCATTTCAATCGACTCTCCCTCATCTGAATTTTTCCTAGAAATAGAATATTCCGATGTTTGGTATGTTAGGGAAATTCTAATATTCTATAAATGCGACACTCTTGAGCGTAGATTTCTAAATGAGCCTTATCATGGGCAAGGCAAATGAGGTGATGGCAATGGTAACAACGGTGATGATAGTAATGGCGACGACAACGTTGGTGACCATGGTAATAGCGGCAACGGTAGTGGCGATAATGTTGACAGTAGCTATGATAGTGATGATAGTGGTGGCAACAAGTGATGTTGATACTAGTGGCATGGTTGTGCAAATTGTAGTGTAAATGGTGGTGGTAGCGCTAGGAGCAGCAAAGGCGATGGGACATGGATGACAGTGATTTCATCATCCTTGGGATAGCGGTTGGGGATTGGGGGGGGGGTGGACATGGATTGTGGCAATTATAATGAAAATGGTGGTAATGGTAGTGTCATGGTTGCGGAACTTGTAGCGAAAATTATGGTGGTTGCACTGGTAGTGGCAAGAGGGAACACGAATGACGGAGATGTGTTCATCTCCATCATCAGCGATGGTGGTTTGGGAGAAGGGGGGGATTGAAAGATGAGGAAGAGTGGGGATTTTTTTTGGGAAATAAGATATTTGTTTTAGGATGTCCATTATGTCGGAATGTAAGATACCCACCTTTCATTGGGAACATCGCTTTCGGTATGCTATGCCAACATGATTCCAATATTTTGGGGAATGTTGCGTGGAGCTGAGACCAAAGAAGGGATTTGCATGGGGATCTTCAATTTCCAATTATACTCCACACCAAACGTTCATTTTGTATCTATGTTTAAGTGGTTTGTGTATCGTCCATCTCAACATTCTCATTGCAGCTTCACTAAGTTTTTGGATATGTTGTTTTTATAATTGCCTAACATTCTGATCTGCATACGCATGGCTGGTCGTATAGCCATGATATAAAAATTTGCTTTCTTTCACAAGTGTTCTATGATCATGTAATACTCCAAAGGCATTTCCCCGTTTTGACACTTACTCTTTGATTTCATGAATGTCCTTTTAATCGCGCCCAATCATGATGAACAATTGATTCTGGGTAGCAAGAGTGGTTGCTGTTAGGTTCATTTCTTGAAATATTATTGCCAAAGTTACATTTCATATATTCAGTTTCTGCTATCGGATTCTAAAATTTCAGATTTTAAAGTTTCTGTATACAATCTGCTATCAGAGTTACCCTTCTCTTATAAAAATAATATAGTATCATCAACCCCATTAAGGTCCGACTCAGTAGCAAAAGGAGGGGAGGGGTTGGGTGGGAAGTCCAGGTTCAAGTGTAGGCTATCAACCACCACCACCCCCCCCCCCCCCCCCCCCCCCCCCCCCACACACACACACACACACACACACAAAAGAAGAAAAAAATATAAGTAAAATTCAGTACCGTTAGGAAACAGTTTGTACCATGGAACTTCGTCTTGAACACACCTAGCAAGTTCATTCCTAAGCTGCAAAGTGATAAGACCTCAAGCTGATCCTTGGTGTTTGTTTACAGGAACTGGAATGTCATGTCTTGAACCACATCAATATAACAACAAGACATGTTTTTCTATAACCACGCAATGTTATCTCCCAGAGACCATATTAAAAGTTTCTAAACCAACGACCACCATATGTACCCTTTTCTTTTTCCTATACCCATTCATCAGCCATCTTAACTGGTAACCTACTTCCATGGTTAATCTTCTTGGCATAAGAGCAAATTGATTTCCATCCACATTTGATTCTTTCCTTGGTTTTTTTTTTTTTGCAATTACTCTCCTAAGGTTCCACCGTGTGACGTACAAGTTTGATTGCATGATAGTTTGTACAACTTTCTCCTTTATTCTTACAGATTGGTACAAAGGGGCTTGGTACTTCACCTCTATTCATTAGGCACTTTTCATACTCCATAATTTTGTTGAATGACTTAGCTGTTCATACTTTAGCTCTCTCCCAAACTTTTCAAACTTCAATAGTGGTAGTATTGGGTCTTGCACCCCTACCTATTTTCATTTCCTTTGAAGAATTTACCTCTTCAGTAGCCAATTTTTCAATAATACTTATAGCTAAAGTATTCCTATCATGGATTGAATTATTGACTTATGGTTCTATTAACAGTTCTCATTAAATAATTATAATAGTAACTCCATCTATTATTAATTTCATTCTTAACTGGGACTTCTTGATTTTCGCTTTTTTATCCACTTAACTACCTAGGTCTCACCATTTATTTCTCTCATCTTCTTAGCAAGTTCATGTTTGTGTGTGTGTGTGTGTGTGTGTGTGAGAGAGAGAGAGAGAGAGAGAGAGAGAGAGAGAGAGAGAGAGTGGCAAAATTATTATATATATGTATATATATGTGTTTATGTGTGTATGTGATCTCCTTCTTCTAAGATAGCTATTATGGATCTTCCTGTACAAATTTCATATATAGGAATTTTGACTTTATGGTTAGTAATTGTCTAGTTAGATAATAGGATATGAAGAATTATGTTCAATTTTAATTATTCTGTTAAGATTGTTGGAGTGAGCGAAATTTTGAATATGCTTCCCCTCATTCATAATTCAAGATCCTGTCATTAATCTTTTATTTGTGGTGGTTTGCTTTTCAGAATCATACACATTGGGTTAATTCCCTTGCTTTGAGCACCGAATATACTCTTCGCACTGGGGCATTTGATCATACAGGACGAACATATTCATCACCCGAGGAAATGAAAGAGGTGACACTCATTGTTGATGCAATGATATTTGATATCCGTTACATTGTTTACTTATTTCTGAATGTGCAAACATACCAATAGCCAATGATTATCTTGTGGCAGTAACTCTTGTTTTTCTGATGTTTTGTCTTTTGTAACATTACTTCATTCAAGAGGAAAAAAAATTGTATGAATGAAGCTCGATGAGCACCACTATAACACTCCATATTTGTTTTTCCCTTGACCGCTGAATGTGGAAAGAAGTGATATCTCACCAGACCAAGTAACACATGGAAAACCAAGTAACCTTAGCATATGCAGTGTGGCACCTTCTTTCCCATGGGGGAGATGGGTTTGAATCTCCCCATCCATGGAAAGAGAGATGCTTTTGAATTAAAAAATGTAGCGCCACACAGGCTTATTATGCAATGACTCGGAGTTCATTGTGCATGGTTTGTGGATGCTTGTTATAATCCATGTATGCAACATGAACTAGGATTTAAGTGGTAACAATTCTCCTTTTAGGGAGTATATTATCCCATCATGGGAGCTTCTTTGCCTCGTGGGGGCTCCTTTGCAATTCTTTCTCCTTTCTTTGGAGTGTCTTCCTCCTCACTTTATGATGTTAGCCTATGGGCCTTTCTAAATTAAAAGATGATTTCATCTTTAGTAAGTAGAGCTGGAAAGCTCATATATTTAGGTCCTAGCTAGCTCCTTGGGTCCGTTTCCTCTGGCTACAAAATAACTCATGAGATATGGTCTAAGCTGGAAATAACCTACGTGTAACGGTGAAATATTGCTTGGTTCTATTGCTTCAAGTAGCAGATCGGTTAGGGAGGTCATTTTCAGCATGCCATGTTGCAGGAGCTCTGAGAAGAACCTGGTTATGGATTGATTGCAAGATAAGAATCATGAGAAGCCTGAGAAGCTTGTTGAAGAAGGTTCATTCTTCGAGTTTCTTGCTACAAAATCCAAATTTTGAGGGAGTAAATCTTGGGATCTTTCTTCTCAGATTACAGCTATTTATGAAAATTTTGAACCAGTAAAGGTTGAAGCTGATCGTTAAAAGGAGATGGATACCACCACCTGCTGTCATAGAATGGAGAACAAAGCTGTCTTAAGAAGCATCATTTTAGTCCAACGGGAATTTTGTAGCAGCTTTGAGGTCCCTCTTGAATCTTTGACTCTCGGAGAATCCACTACAACCCCCTTCATATGGTATCATAAAGTTCCATCAGTTTGTTGTTCTATTTGATAGTTCAGGCTGCTTCAATTACTATTTACTAGATTATTATATTGCTAACCCCCCACCCACCCCCCACCCCCCCCCCCCCCCACCCTCAACCACCAAAAAAAAAAAAAAAATTCCACACACATAAACCAAACTTGAGCTCACTGGATTCCAGGGATCATATTATATTTACTAATTTTGGACATGGAAACATCAGTTAACTTACAATCTTACACTCATTTGGATCGTCATGGTCTGGATTTGTCAACTTATATATTCTTTGAGAGCAGTCTTACTAAAAATCCAACTCTTCAATAACCTTCTTCTTATGTTTCCTGAGAGCTGGAAATTATGTGAAAAATTGGAAATGGTCATTGGGTCAGGCCGCTTACTGATGCAAATATCTTTCTACTTTTCAGTTTGGTGGTCATTGTCAATGATAATCAACAATGGGCACTGCCAGAATTATTCTTTGGATTGCTAGATTTCATCAACTTTCTTTCTAGTCAGTGAGGATTCTTATTCATCAACTTTCTTTCTAGTCAGTGAGGATTCTTGATTGAGTTTCCAATAGTAATTGGAGACATCAACTTTGATTCCCTTCAAAGTAGGATCAATATGTAAGAGGTATTAGTTTGATGGTTTCTTACTGGAAGAGTGAGTGGTTGGCTGGAAGGTGGCACGGGCTAGGAGGGCTATTTTGGATATTTGTATTGGTTATGGAAAAAGATGAATCCTTACTGGTATCATTCTGTTGGGTAAGGATTTGCAACAAGCCTGCTACTTTTTCCAATCTTCTCTCAATATGGGACATTACCTCATTAAGTTTATATGTTCTCTCAGTGTTCTGATTCAATTTCTCATTCTCTCTGCATTAGTAACCATTTCCTTTTTTTCATTTTCTTTTTTTCTTTCTGAAAGATGAAAACAAAAAAGTACTGAAGAATAGGAAGGAAAGCAATGGAATTAAGAAATGAAAGATTTAAGGTTCTGATCGCAAACTAGTAGGTTAGGATTTTATCCTTTAAATTTTGAAACCAGAGCTGGTCTTAGACAAAGATCAAAGATTATGATCACAGCTTTTTTCACGCTGTCTAGATCTTTCAGTTTCAGAAGAGGAAGAGAATCAAAGAAGTTAAAATCTAATAAAAAATCAAAGGTCGATTGTTGTTTAGCATGTGTCATGGTCATGCCTTTTTTGCTTGCTGGTGTTTGGCCTTCCTTCTGCTTCTTTTGCTTAGGTATCTCCTATATTTCTTGAATAGTTTTATTATCTCAGTTGGAAATGTTTCTGTTGACCAGAGTCTTCAAGTTTTCTTGCCAGTCAGATATGGAGACATTGGAGAGAACGAGGGGCCAGAATTTGTAACCTAGAATTTGTTTGAGTGAATAGAATAAAATAAAATACAAGTATGAAGGCTAATTTTGAGTGGTATTATCCTGGAAACATCTTTCTTTTTTCTTCCTTTTTGTTTTATTTGCTGTGAAGATTGTAGAATGTGGAAAAGATTAAGCTAAATAAGAATATGCTCAAGTATGCGAAGTGCAAATATGACTTCTCAGTTTGTATTTAGAGATAGTTATAGTTACCCGTGTATCATTGTTGAAACCAGACAACATTTGCACTACTGTCACCACTACGTCAGTCATTTATTGCTGTTTCTTCTATCACAATTTGCAGCGAACCAACTGTTGCCTTTGGCCTTGCTCCAATTTCCGTCATCCTTGCATCATTGCATGTGCTTGACTTTTCAGTGTAGATGTGTTGTACTTATTTTTCCTGCATATTTCATATTGCTGCCCATCTTAGAAAGTTCATATGAATGTTTATCATTTTTGACGATCTACTACATGTTCAATAACCAAAATACTTTGATTGCTTTTAATTAACTCGCTGGTTTTAACCAATTTTCTTTGGTACAGTCTGTACTGTGCAGCGTCGTTCTTTTCATTATATATATGTTCTCTTTGTTTTCTTTATTATGATAAATAGTACTATTTTAATCTCAGGCAGCTCTTGCAAAATACAAAAAAATGAAAGGCAATGCTCCTGAAAGGTTGGTCTCCGGTTCTGATGATTTCCATCTGTATTTGTGGGAACCTCTTCTCGATAAGAAGCCAAAGGCTCATCTAATGGGTCACCAACAGGTATACATGATTTGATAGAGTTTACTTCTTGCAAATGCTCTCTGCTGAAATCTTCTGGCTATCCTGGTTGGGGAGTTTTTAAGCTAGCAAGGAACTTACATAAAATTTTGTCATCTCTGTATAATGTGGAAAATGTTACTTTGCATAGGTAAAAAAGTGTTAATTACTTTTACATTTTCTCAACTTCTCCAGAATTTTGTTATAATTATGTAGGATATTACAATCCTCACCTATTAAATAAGAGTTCCCGACTATTTGGGATTACGGTGTTCTGATTATCATGTCTTATATTACACTGTCACCACCATAAGGAGCTACAATTTTGGCACGACCTTTTGCTCTATTCATGTTCAGCATTTTGACTGACAGAGTATTGTTTTTGCAGCTTGTGAATCATGTGTACTTCTCCCCAGATGGGCAATGGGTGGCAAGTGCTTCATTTGATAAATCTGTCAAGTTGTGGAATGGGATTACAGGGGATTATGTTGCCACCTTCAGAGGGCATGTGGGGCCTGTATACCAGATCAGGTCCACCTTATTTCTTATGCTTGTCTCTTTCTTCAGCTCTTCTCACTTGCTCACCGTTGCTTCCTGCTTTGTTGGCACAGCTGGTCTGCTGATAGCAGGCTTATACTAAGTGGAAGCAAGGATTCCACGCTAAAGGTAGTTCCTCTGCCTGCCTCCTTGTGTTTTGACACCGTCGATAGAAGGCTTCATATTAGCACAGTATTTCAAGTTACTCATCTGTTTTTTCCACAATGAAACAGGCTTCCTTTATATTCTGCTACAGTTTGGATAAAATGTAGCTTTAACTTGCTAACATTAATTTTTTTCCCTCTTACTTTGATACTCTTTATGAATTGCTAGCCTTTTGATGTATATGACTTCACATCTTCTTTTTTTCCCATGTAAGAATAGTTAACATCATTGTTTTGACTTTTGAGCAAACTTTAACATCATTTTGCTCTAGCTTTAAGTTGTGGAAGACCAGCTTCTTGCTTCGTGCCACATTTTTATCATAATATATGTTATTGTATAATTAAAATGCATGGTTGGAAACAATACGGTTTTATTTTTTTTATGATTTGGTATTCTCTCTTTTTTCCGAAATATTGATATTAAATAAGCTGGCCTTAGGTGTGGGATATCCGAACAAAAAAACTTAAACAAGACCTTCCGGGCCATGCAGATGAGGTATTTGTTTTCAAGAAAACTGACTTGAATTAAGGGGATACTATAGCCTTTGCAGCAGTTTTTTGAATCTCATTTTCTTTAAATGTCTATATGGCAAGGTTTTTGCTGTGGATTGGAGTCCTGACGGTGAGAAGGTAGCATCTGGAGGCAAGGATAGGGTGCTCAAGCTATGGATGAACTAGGTAGAGGTCCACCTAACAAATGCTGGCGTGCTTAATTACTGTTATGATGACTTTTGTTTGCATATTTGGTTTTCACGTATACATCTCTATTGAAAATATGCTTTACTTCATTTCTGAATCAGTCATCTTCTAATTATGCAAAGTGGCCGTGCGGCGTGCTCTTAGGGACTGATATGATATTACCACGCTGAACTCTAACTGGTGGGAAATAATATTTCTATCATGAATGTTTGTACACTGTGGACTGACTATAACTGGTCAACATCTGTTTGTGTAGCTCAGTATTTACCACACTCCAAGATACTTGAGGCTGCCACATCAAAATTTCAAGCTCTTTAACCCAAAAAACTCTTAACATCTACTAGATTACATTAATTACCTTTATATTGGTGTCCATAACTTAAGCATTGTTGATTATTTGTTGAAAAACTCCAGTATCTTAATATGTGTTTTTTTTTTCCAAAACAATTTTAAACTGATGCCAGCTGATGCAAAAGGGTTTAATGCCTCAAATTGTCAGTATAACCCTGTCCCTGTGATATGTAGGATGCTTCCCCTTGCAAATATTGCGTGTCCAACATGATTGGACCCCCCAGTCCACCTACCCACCTGCACATTTGTGCTATATGTTCATATATAGCTGTGCCCTTGTGTCTATTTTGGAGAAGCGCTGTGTCTCACTCTCTTGCATCTGTTGTATTATGACACTTGTGTCCATGTATACACATCATAGGTTAAACCTAGAAGTGTAGAAATTGTTTTAAGTTGAAGAAAAACGGGTCTACCTAGCATATTTTCGCCCATCTATTTTTAGGCCTGTCCGTTGGTAGTACCCAATGTGGTTTCTAGTCAGAACTATGGGATCATTGAAACCTGGAAAGGAATTTGGTTATGCTGTCAAATGGGTTATCAAGGTTTTGTTGTTAATTCATATCACACAATAGGTTTTCTGCTTAACCAAACTTTCGTATGCTAACCACTAGGTTAAGCAAAATCCATAACCATAGACTATTGCCTTTGAAAAATTGTTTCCCCTCCACACAATATAGTAATATACGCAACGCTATATTCATAATCATTGATATCTCACAACCTACAAGGAAAATCGAAAAGGATACAACAAATAAAGTTAGTACATGGTTTAAAATCTCAGTATTGGCATCGGTATCAGCCGGTGGTTTTAACTTTAAATATCGGCAACATCGGCCCCGATATCTGCCCCCATATCGGCCGATATTATAGAGTCAATATCGTATCGGGTACCTCAAAACCTGACAAGTTATTGCTGATATATATGGAAATCGGACGATACTTGAACCATGGTTAGTACATGCATGCCTCTTAAGCAGTTTGAATCATTTATATCCATCATCTGTGGATGAATTGGAATGAGCACCAGTCCAATTATATTTGAATATCCATTGACAAGCCTATGCATCCATGATAATTACCGTCATACCGTGTCCTGCCATTTTTTTGTTAATAAAGACACACCCCCATTTTAGTCATCTGTTAAAAGAAAACAGTTATCGTCTTCATTTTATTTAATAACACCATCTCACACATTCAAGCGGAATTTCCTGGATACGGAAACTCCAAAGAAGAGAGAGTTTGCTATAAAGCCTAGAAGCAGTTTTAACCAAAGGATCAACCCTCCATTCCCCCCTACGCTAAGGGTAGGGTCCAGCAGAAGAGGAGATGATGAATTTGCTATAGGAAATTCTTGGCATACAATATGCTGCTTAATGAAAGAACACTGAGGACTTGTCTTCTGTGTTCACATACAAGCGTGAACAAAGCACACATATAGCCAAATAAACATTTTGTGTATATTGCTTGTAAATATAATAATTGTTTCCAACCAAAAGGGTAATAACCTTATTGGCTAAATTTATTTGCCTTTTGCAGGGAACAAAGTTATTGGCCATTATAGTACATCAGTGAATTATTGGAAAGCCAAGTTTGGAAGTAGATTCATGTTGATCAGTCATTTCTTTCCCTGAAGTGATGCAGGTTTATGAAGGGATGTGAGCTTCGCTTTGTTTGGAACCGCGCACATGCTGAAACGGCTCGCAAGCAGATGAGGGTGAATTTTTGGAGGTGTTTTTGTACCCACAGAAGAAATAGTAACATTTATTGACATGTATTGAGAGATTATATCTGATGTTATTCTCATATATTTATAAATTTTGTGGAAATAGAAGATACCTCGTACCCATTTTTGTACGTCGAGGTGGGTAGCGCGTGAAACATCCCTTTGCATATAATTTTGCCCCTTTTTTTGAGGGAATTTTGTGCGCACCATATTCACTCTTAATTCCATGAACCAGGGAATTTATTGTGTTTTTAGAGATGAAAATTAGGTTATATTTTGTGCTGTGCGTCATGGAATTGCATTCTTCTACATATGATCCCCGAACAGCCTACTGACTGCACTGTTTGCAAGAGACGAGCAGAATTATTGTGAGAATTACGTTATTTTGGTTTGCAGAGTCCTCTTGTGTCTTCGGATTCAGTAAAAGCTGAGTTTTTGTTGGAGATTAAAGAGATTTGGTTGGTTTTTCTCCTACAGGAATTTGGGCACAGTGCGAGGCTGTTTGTTGTGGTCTGGGCTCACAGGCTACAAACTAGAGGGTTAGAATCTCTTGCAGGAAGTTGGCCCAAGTATACGTGCGTTTACTGTATCTGATCCACATTCATGTCATCTTTGAATTTAGCCCCAAGATTACTACCTTGTAAGCATGATTGCAGTGCATGGACAATTCATCGACAGCAGGCAGAATCACTAAGAATAAATTTTAGGGTGGGCTACACTTTTTTACAACATATGTTCGTGCTATATATGAATTTATAAAAAAAAATAAAATAATACTCTTCACTTAATCAGGGCGAAATCAAGAATAAATTTGTCAAAAAAAATTAAAATAAAAGAGTCGTAACCCACTATATGAAAAAACTGGGACAGGTTACAACCAGGCCCAACCAACATATGGTTCTGCTCCTGATCAAGAGCTCAATTACCTAACTGTTGGTACCCGTTATCTTCAAAACAAATCTAATATGTTCTAGCATGGAGGGATATAAATGAAGTGTTGGATGCAAGGGGAAGTATGAGTTTTGCTGAAATGAATCAGAAGAAAGTATACAAGGAGATTATTTGTTTACTCAGAAGAAATCCCAGGTGACTCCTCTTCAAGCTCTTTGGTTTTTTGGTTTCCACTCCAAAGAAGAATTTAGAAGATGTTGAAGGAACTTTGATAACTCTCACATACATAGATCGTATGTGGCAAGTACTGTCACGTAAGATTGCCTCAAAAATTATATTCAGAGCAAAATGAGTCAGAAAACGTATAAAAACTAAAGGTGAATCACGTCAAAAATTATATTCATAATTTTTTTTTTAATTTTTTAAAATCAAATATTTGCAAACCAAAATGCTACTAGAAATATGAGGATATATTATTTCTTGTAAACAAATGAAGTTCTAAAAGTACTTCAACCTCTTAAAAGACTCGTGCAAACAAACACCCGTAATGAAATTGAAGTATTCAAAGATCGTGAAGTACTTCGGAGTTCGGGCACTTCAAGTTTTTCCTAGCAAACAAACAGAAGTATTTTGAGAAAAGCTATATATGGGAGAGGCTTCATCGTCTAGATTTGAACCCAAGAGACGGGGATCAACATCTAAATTTGAACCCACAACCACATCTAAGCTTGGCTCCCTTGATAGTCAGCAACCTGATGAGGTCTCAGAATAATATGGTCTTAATAAGCTTTCTTTTTTCCTATTTACCTTTTTTTTCTTTAGTAAAATTTGGAAGTTATCATCAAATAACACTAATCTAGCTTTATCGTCTTCAAGAAATAATACCTCAATCTACTGAGAATACAAGAACAGAGATGTCAAGCTTGTTTTAGAAAACTTTTCAACAGTCCATAAAATTTACTAGTTATACAACTATAAAGAATTTATTAAATCGTTCGTCAAACCTGTGAAATAAATATAGCATTATTAGACAAGACAGTTCTCTCAGATCTCAAAAGGAAAACAAACGTATATGGAAACGATTCTCTTTATCCTTTCTTTTTTTTAACTTTTTACTCTTGAGAAATATGGACGTGAACATTGATATGCTTGTTTCTGGAATAGATTGTATCATTTCTTTTGATACGCAAAGAAAGTGGACAATCTCCAGAGCAAAAGAAAGAGCACATCAAGATCACAGAGAACACGATTTCTCAATAAATGAACATCAAGCTATCTAAAGTTCACAGAGAACTTCACACTCATAAGCAGTTCATATGTAGATGCACATAAATTGAAGGTACCAGCATTGTTTTAAATATCAGCCGATATACCGGTATATCGACCGAGATACCAGTATTTTATCAAAAACGATACCATAAGTGCAAAAATTTACCGGATATCGTTTTGGATCAATATGGGCCGATATATCGCCACGTGGCCGATATATATCAGCCGATATTCGAGATGAAATATCCGATATATCAGCCAATATAGTTACTTATTTGGATAATTATTATTTTCTTTTGCTTGAGAGATCATTTTGTTTTATTCTATGTTCATTATAGTAATTCAATAATGTTTTTATATGATGTTTGGATAATAACTTATTTCTTTTAATAATATCTTATATATATTGACTATTGATATATCAACCGGTATTTAGTAACATATCGCGATATATCACCCGATATCCGGTATCCGGTATATAATTTTGCCGACTGGTATATCGCCGATATCCCATATTTAAAACACTGGGTACCAGCCAACGTTGCTGGAAGAAAAAAACTGAGTTATGTTTGATACCTTGCCCAATAACTATAATTACCGACAAAAACTTACTGCAGTGCAAAATGCAGGCATCATAATAACTATTCTAGAAAGAAATATCAGGTAGTTATCATTTCACGGTTGGTAATTTCTCTACGACTAGCTTTTAACTGCAACTGTAATTGCCAAAGTGGCCAATTCCAGTTATTTGATTCACTGCAATTTCCAGTTGCAACTGCAGTGGCAATTACAGAAGGCACCCAATTATAGCAACTGCAATCAAGGGGCACTGACAAGTCTGTAGCAACATGAATGACGCATCTCAATGATATAAAAGGTGTAGATCTAAATCTTTAGAGAGAACTTAAAACTAAAAGGTAGAAGGAAAGTAACGTTCAATTGCAACTGCAGATACAATTTTTCTGAAAAAAAACACCTGCTACTTGCTACAAATGAATGAACTACGACTCGAAGGAAGCAGCCGAGAAAACAAAAACGACACCCAGGGATTTGAGTTCTCCAAGAGGATACAAGCACAATGAAAACAAAGGATCAAAACATACTGAGGGTGCGTGAGTGCGTGACAAGGGACTTGCCAATAAAACTCCAACGAACACAAGTACACAACTAGCCATTTTGTCCATCAAGTACAATACTATGTATTTCCTTTATATCGCAAGTTTGAAATGTTGAGGCTGTGACTGGGACATAATATTAGTGTTTGAACCTGTATAGTCACCCTTAGAGCCATCCAGAAGCATCTCCACCAAATTTACTTCATCATTTTTTGAACAGTCAAGAGACTGTCAATTAAAATTAATTGCCACAAAGTAACAATCAACTCGATCCATATATCATTGGCATTATCCCGCGAGAATATTGCTCTAAATAGGTAAAATTGAGTCCCAGGATCACTCTCAGCCGTAAAGCTGGGACAATCGCCAAAAACATTGCAAAAACTAAGCAGTCATTTTACCTCACACACTAATGGTGAAATCACCTTCTGGACACAGAGAATATATACATTAGATTGACGAAAGCAGTCATGTAAAATTTCAACTAACTTGATGAAGTTAATGTTCTGCATTTCTCTGAACTTGAACAATAGTTTTTGCTAGAATTTGTATACTATATTACTCTTCCTCAATCCCATAAATCACGATCCCCTTAGAATCAATGTTTCCTCTTTATACTCCCAAGTCTATATGCATCTTCTCACTTTAAGCATCCAGTCGAAAGCATTCTACCTCAAGCTCTACTTAATACCAAAACCTTCAAGGCCTGCTCTGATAGCAAGATGTTCGGTGCATGTGAAGAGTGGTTTTAATATCATTGTTCAAAAGTTTGAGGTGCATGACAGAAGGAAAGAAACAAGGATAGAGGGTAGAAATAAAGAGATGAAAATTGACACTGAATAAGGACAAAGTAATAGTTGGTTGCATAACCTAGGTGGGAAGGGAGTGGTGGCTGCAGCAATTGTCACAATTACGTGCAGCCAAGGGTCAAATAGATCAGCATGAAAGAAAGATAAAGGTGACGGAAATAGTTAGCACTGAAGCAAAAACATTATCGGCTAACCAAAGTACATTTTATCTAATTTTATCTAGTTTTCAAATAGGCATATGATAAGTCAATTACTATTGAAACGGGCTAACTGAAGTTTGATGTTTTTGCTGTTTTCTCATTGAAATTTCTATGGAACTTTTGAAGTAAAAGTTATTATTCCTGCCCTCTCCCCACCACCACCACCACCACCACCACCACCACAACTCCTCATCCCCCACCCTACACAAACACCATAAGCATACAGACAAAGACACGCCAACAAAAAATAAAAGAATGAAATAATGACACTCTAGGAGAAAGTATAAACGAGCATGATGTGAAATGTGTACGTGGACGGAAGCAATAGATAAACAACTCAAAGAAACGTTTCATCAACAAAAAGACAATTGATAGGAAAACGAATTAAAACAATTAATCTCAGTTGTGATTTTTTAACATGTCATTATGTGATAAATATCAAAGCGCTATTTAGATATTGTTTACTATGTAAGAAAACAGATTCTACGTGCAATAAAGAGATCAGATCAATTACAAGAGAAAAGTAGAATCATTCACTCATTTTTGATGTGAACAGGAGATCAAAATAGATAATCGACTGGATGATGTATATTGAGACTTGTAATTAAAGATTGATAAACTGAGAATAATACATGTGATGATGGTAAATATAATTTTAGTTGTTGTCTGATTGTTATGGTTGATTTCTGAAATCATGCAGTTGACAACATGTGCATTCAACGAGAACTAAATTGTCGAAGGAAAAATAGTCACACATATGAGGTCGAGATGGTAGCACTGTAGAGAACTTTGAAAAAAAAAACAATTAGTACTCTTGCTCAGAATTCCGACCATGAAAGAGGCTTCGGCGCCCCCGTGTGATTAAAGAGAACGAATTCTTGCGATAACAAATAATATCTCCAACAGTGAAGCTATTGAATCACCGCGTAGAACTCCTTATCATAGATAGATATTTTTGCTTGACGTCATTCACTTTCTCACTAAAGCAAGCAATTGGATACCTTTCTTGAGCTAAAACTTCACATATACTTGTACCAGATGTGTCACATGCTACATCAAAATTCTTAAAAAAAATCAAGGAGATACATAACTAGGGCACTGACCATTCTTGCATTAATTTTAACAAACACTTTAGCAGTAGCGCTTGATCATGCAGACTCACATTTCTTTAGACATTTCATAATCGTGGTCATGACAGTGTTAAACCCTTTTATAAACAAAAAAAGTAGCAAGTCCATGAACTTTTCACCTCACGAATAGTCTCCAGTTTCGGCTATTTCTCGATGGCTCTCACTTTTTCTGGATCTGTGGAAACTCCATTCGAAGAAACTAGAAATCCTAAAAAGCGGACTTGTGTTGAAAGAAAGGCACACTTCATCGGATTAGCATAAATTTCTTTCTTTCTTAACACAATACAAATTTGACGCAAGTGTCCCAAATGTTGCTCACGAGAATGGTTATAAATGAAATTTTCATCAAAGTAGACTAAAAAAAATTCCCATAAAAGATCGCAGTACTTGAATCATCACTCGAAAAATGCGCTTGGAACGTTGATCAATCCAAATGACATGACTATCCATTCATATAGTCCATCTTTTGTCTTGAAAGCTGTCTTTCATTCATCTCTCGGACGAATATGGATTTGGTGATAACTACTCTTTAGATATTTCTTTGAAAAGATTGTGACACCAGATATCATATCCAACATATCATCCAACTTCAAAATTGAAAAGTGATACTTGATTATGATTTTGTTAATCGCTCTACCATCCACGCACATGTCCTGAGCCTTCTTTAGCGTTAATAATGTGAGAACCGCACATGAGCCTATGCTCTCTCTAATGAAGTCCTTATCTACCAACTTATTGACTTGCCTCTTGAGCTTTGCATGCTCGGTTGAGTTCATTCGGTAATGTGGTAAGTTTGGTAGATTTCATTCGGGTACTAAATTGATATTGTGTTGTATGTCACACATTGATAGTAATTTATTCGAAAGGTCTCTGGAAAGACATCACTAAACTTTCCAATCACATAGGTGACTTCTGGAGGAATAGGATTATCCAGTGTTTTAACCACTTCTCCAGCAGCTAAGGTCATGAATGGGACACTGTTCTTAATTCTTGATCAAGTTTTGTCGCACTGATCAAATGAACTCCTTTCGACTTCTTCGGTGCATTAGGTTTACGCTGTTTAGCTATAGGCCGGAGGAGTATCAACTTGATCTTCTTACCCTCGTGTTCAAATCGACACATGTTCGATCGACCGTGAATAGTAACATCCTTGTCGAAGAGTCATGATCAATCTAGAATGATTTAACCTACATCCATTGTAATCACATCACACCATATCTAGTCTTTATAAAGTTCAAAGTCAATCAGGACAAGACATCGTTGTTTTACTTCTAGGGTCGTGGAGTTGATCCATGACACCTCATATGGATGGGGATGAGGCACAACCTTTAATCCAATCTTTTCAGTCATTGTGGATGATATTGCATTGATATAACTTCCACTATCCACCATCACTTTCCAATTCTTCTCCCAATCTTCGTGAATGTGAGAAAGATAGCAGTTCTTTTCCAATCGTCCTTCTCTTCGTATTGTGAGAATGCACACCTGATGATAGATATGTAATTTGAAAGCGCGGATCGAATACAGTTGTATTCAACATCAAAACTTTCTTGGTCACAATCAGAATCATCATTTTCGTCTAGATTCGATGATATGCAAAGTCCTCGGAGTTAGAATCGGGAGCTTCTATGGGAGCTTCGTCAACGAAGGTGATCTTAATTTCGCCACCACAGTTAGCTACGATGTGCCATAACCTTGACATTTACAACACTTGGTGGAAACACTAATTTAGAAAGAGTTTTGTTCGGAAGGTTTGCTACGATCATCTCTGTTTTTGTTCTTGAAATTGTTCTTTCGGGAGGAGGATGGGTGGTAGACTTATTGAACTGAGCAGACGAGGAGGTTCTAAACACTCGATTTTGAATAAAAACCCCTAGTGTTGTAGGTAGAGCTAAGAGAATCTAGATCTTGAACTAACATGTAGGTTACCTCTAACTCGTTGACTCCTCTAACTAATAGTTCAGTTCACAAGTCTTCTCTAAGTCCAACTCTGAATCTAAAAAGGGTTTGATCTTGTCCCTCAGTGTTGAGGGTACCGCACCTAATGATAAACTCATCGAATTTTGCCATGTACTTATTTACTGATTTGTGCCTTAGTGTATTGGTGTCACTTGTTCATGAGATGAGCACTAAACGATAATGATACATACTTTATTTGTAACTCATCTTTTATCATATCTCATGTGTCAATCGATGGTTGACCTCGGACTACGCGTTTGTTTTCTAAGTTGCTCCAGTACTAACCAGCTTGACCAGACAACTTCATTGCGGCAAACTTAACTTTTCTAGGCTCAAGAAGTTTGTACCATGTAAAGTACCTATTTAGTTGGAGTATCCAATCTAGAAAAAAATTGTGGGTCGTGACATCTATCAAAAGTGGGGACATCAATCTTGATGCTTTTCAGATATTGAGCATCGGCATTGGACATATCAACAAAATTACACAACAATGGTTCGCGGTGGGGTATCCTCAGTTTCGGCTGTTTTACGCTCAGCCCATAGTTTGATCACGGTTTGAGTCAGGGCTTCAAGTTTAGCCATGATTTCAGTTAGGGTGGGTTAGGACTCTATTGGAATGAACTCTGGTTTACTAGACTCATCTAGCAAATATGAGTTACCACTACGGGTTGGCATGCAATGTATGATCCTAAATGCAATATGCAAACAAAGCTAACTATTTTTTATTTTATTTTGTTGATAATTTTAAGATTGTCGGATTAATCAAATTCTAATCTTACAAATCCAATCAGCCAGATCGGTGAAATAAATCAAGTGGGAGGTTTTCCGCCTTTCATCGTTCCTTAATTAAGTAACCACTCTGAAATACCCTTCCTTAGACACCAATCGTATGAAAATTTCAGGGAAAGGATTTACCCTTCAAGTTTTCTAAAATTACACTAATTTTTAAAATGCACACAAGTAAATAAACATACCTAAGATGCAAATCTTACGTAACTACGCAATTCCTACCTAATTGTGCAATTCCTACCTAACTGGGGATTGATACTAAATTAATGTGAAACGTGTATGTGGGCGAACGTTTCACAACAAAAAGACCGTTAGTAAGAAAATGAGTTAAACAAGTAATATCAATTATGATTCTTTTACATGATATCAATTATGATTCTTTTACATGCTATTATATAAATAATATCAAATATCAAAGTGTTGACTAGGTGATGTTTGCTATGTAGGTAAACAAATACTACATGTAATAAAGACAAGATTAATTACAAGGGAGAAGTAGAATTACTCACTTTTGATGCGGATAGGAGATCAAAATAGATAATCGACTGGATGATGTATATAAAGACTTGTAATTAAAGATTGATGTAATGAAAATAATATCAGATGATGGTAGCTATCACTTTAGTTGTCTGATTGTTGTGGTTGATTTCTGAAATCACACAAATGAGAACAAGTGCAGATGACGAGAACTTGATTGTCGAGGGATTGAGACACGTAGATGAGGTCGAGTTGGTAGCACTGTAAAGAACTTCGAAACGAACACTATGAATACTCTAGCTCAAAATTCTACCGCAGGGGGGGGGCTCAGGCACGCCTGTTGGTTTCCGCGGGCGTGATCGTCTGGCGTCTAGGCGTGGCGCATCTGTGTGCGAGTGCTTGGGCACTAGGCGCAGTCTTAAGTAAAGAAGTCGCGAGCACTTTTCAAAAATTATGGAAAGGATCTTAAGCAGATGCGAAACAGCAAGGAGACCAGACTTTAACTTGAATAGATGGGAGAGATGAAGTAAACGAAGTTGAGACATGGCGGTGAAGGGTCATCGAAGATGATGACTCCGCGAAGATTCAATAGAGGAAGAAATTTGATGTGTGAGAAGAGAGAATAGAAAGTAACCGATAAATCAATTAGGACGTCTCACCACTAATTGAGTCTGATTAGGGCATCACACTATTAACAGAATTTAGGATTGTCAATAATAAAACTCAATTGAGAGTGAAGAATTTTTTTATTGATTGTATATATCCCCCAATAGAATACGCGAGGGCCCTTGATATGGACTACAAAAATATACTTTCCTAGTTACAAATGAAATAAAAATATAAATCCTAAAAGAAAGCAAAAATACATGAAAATGAAACTACTAATCCTACTACAATTCTGATTACTAATCAAATATATAAAATAAAAATCCTAAAACTACTCTGATTACAAAATCTTCTTCTAGAATCAAATATGCATGGTTCTCTTGAGTCTTCTTTGATACACACGCCACTCTTTGGAACTGGACTTTGGTGGCGGTGTCAGCTCCATGATGTCCGCATCAAAGCAAGGACTAAGAAAAAAAAAACGTCGGTATCTGAGAACCAATTAAGATTTATGCCAATGGTAGCTACTATTTATCTACTAAGTTGATAGAGAGATACATGGAGAAGAAAGAGATCTGCATGTGGCTTTCATTAAACCTTGTGACAAAGTCATTAAGGAGATAATAAGGTGGGTTTGTAGAAGGAAAAAAAAAAATATCCAGAAGGTATGTTGACGTGATTAATGATACATGTGAAATAGAGCTATCGAGACAGAACCATTCCTAGAACCCTACCACTATAGGCTTACACCAATGATCAACATAAAATTCTCGTCTCTTTCTATCAGTTAGGGATGAACTTACTACAGGAAGACTTGACTGCGTTTCTCAATGGCACACACTGTGGGCATTGGATCAAATTTTATTGAATTACAGTGATGCAATGTTGGTGGTCATTTTGCGGAGGGTATTAAATTTTGATGGAATGACCAAGGAATAATTTGTGCCAAAATGAACAATCAGGTTAGGATGGATTGAGAATTCCAGTGGCTAGTTCGGAAATTACTACACCTGAAATATACAGCATGTTGGTGCTTTGCACTTTACATCAATGCAATGGCTATATAGGTTAGATGATAGTGCAAGGAACGAACTTCATGACCACGGTGCAAGCAGTGAGATACATCTGACAAGGCTCCTGGTTCCCAATGATAGTTGTATCCCATCTGAAAAATACAATGTGCAACTGAAGGATGAATATATTGAATGCTGTCAGAGGCAGCGTATATAGGACCTTCTCAGAAAATAATATTGTTCTTAAGAAAATAAAGAACAATTTTGTCTGTAAATAATGAACAAAGTGTCACTTTCAAAAATCTCGTGCATAACAATAGGATAGAAAATGCTGCACAGATCTTCAAACCTAAGTCGATAGGACAGAAATTATAAAGAAAAAAGATGCTATCATCCCAATATTTGGTACTTTGTCATGTTTCATACGCTACAACAATAGAAGAAAATTTTAATACAGCAGATCTCAAACTTCCCTCCAATTTCCTTTCCGTATCTGGTTCTTTTTCTCCATTCTTCTGCCAGCCTAGACAGGGTCACCTCACTCATGTTCCAAGATGACAATTATTTTTGCCAGAAATTTCCCAGAAATTTTCTTATACAACAACTTGAACATCTATAGTATCCAATACATAGATTTTTACCATTCTGATCTTGCATTTTACCCAACACAAATCAAGGAGAATCAGGACGTGTTGTTGCCCGAGTACCGTGTCATTATCAGCAAAATCTGCACATCACCAAGGAGTGGTCATTGTTGCTGCAATGTTGCACTGCTCAGGCAAAACAGAGAGACCATGATTCTGTCGCAGAGATTGTCAAGAGTAAGAGATTTCAATTTGAAAATAAGAAATGATGTCATTTTAATATGAAAAGCATCTCAAGATGGCAAATGGCAAGTTGGTGAATTCCAAGAAGTATAGTCAGCAAGCATGAGCAGAAAGCTGATTTGAAGCCTTAGAAACTCAATAAAAATAGACCCGTGACTGAAAGGAAAGGAGTTGACTGTATTCTTCAGGCGGGGAAATGATCAGGTGGCTTAACCAAATGGTAAGACACAAATTCACTTCTGATATTCAGTTTATCAAGAGGATCATGTTCTGATGGTGCTGATCTTCAAGGATCATTTAGAAGGGATGCATAACAGGAGATGATTTTGATAGTTTACCATATAGCAGGTAATCAGCTGCATATACATAATCATCAAAGAAAGATGAATCATTGAAGTCAAACCCTTCTTCAGGGCTCCACATTAGTTACTACCACTATAGACTAAAAGCCACAATGGATTCTTCCCACTAAAATATGGGACAGACAAGCTCATTTGCCTCCCTCTAGACTATTATCTATAAGCAGCTCACTGAAAAAGAAACCTTCACCCACCCAAAAGGGTTGGAACATCAAGAGAAGTTTTCTGAAGACTGCTGCCACGTGCAGAACAGAATGTGCATGCAAGAGACTGTAAGACTGCTCCTACCTGATAAAGCTTAACCTCAACCTATCATATCCCTGTAAGACCTAATCATTCTACCTTACCCTCTATTCTATTATATAATACTCAGCCTTTCCTTTCTGATCACCAAATATGGTGTGTCTCTATCTGAGTGTGTATCATATTTGGTGATAGGAAAGAATCTGCACACGGGCGCACGCGCGCACTCACTATATGGTCACTAAAATACATATGATCTTCTATAATAGTAGGATTGAAGATACACAGGCAGCAGCAAAAGGAAACGACCTGGCCAAGGCCCAAGGTGAATAATAGGGAAGGATAATAAAGAAGGGCAATAAATAATCTGGTTGCTGTAGGAGAGGGCAATCAATGAATGGCACAACAATCATCACGATTTCAACAATAGGTTGTTTAATCAGTGTCTGGTTGATAACAATATATCCGTACATACATCATGCGAGGTTTTTATATGACACTATCATCAAAAGAATAGGAAAACTAAGTAAGTAAAAATCTTGAGTATCTATCCTATACTATCAGTCACAGCAATCAAAGGTGAGTTATCAAATAAATCCATATGAGATGTAAGGATAATACATGATGTCAACATTAAAACAATGGAAATTTTAAAAATAAGAAGCCCACTTATCCTGTAAAACAGACATCATTGAACCCAGGGCCTCAAATAGATACATGTATACAAGTTAATTATGAATAGGCAAAGCCGACTTTAAACCTTGGGAAGTATGTGTCAGAACTCAGAACTAGTGTCTATAACACTGATGTGTTTGTGCTACTTAATGGTTGCTATTTGCTACTTTTAGAGTAGCAAACTGTGTGTGTGATTGCTAATTGCTCCATTTATAGTAGAAGGCATACATTAGAGGCACTATAGTCATACGGCAAATAGTTTTCAATTATAATTAATACAAAATCTAAATGGTGTATCAGGGAAGGATATAGCCACGCAAATTAATAGTCATAAGAGAAACTCCTGATCCTTGCTATTGTTACTAAATTTAATCCAGCCCTTTTTTACTATTGTTGACAGACTTGTTCTAAGTTTTCGTCACAAAAAAATTTACAAAACCACATTTAATGCCCTATCTATTACCAAATAAAACATTGCCTAAATAATTGTTTAAGTAGTTTACCAGGGAAAAAAAGAAAATTGAGTGGAAACCACTAGCAAAGCGCAAAGTAGTCAGCGGTCAAATTGTACTAACAAATTCTCCGGTGTCAATTAAATATTCAATTCAACATGGTTCCCTCAAATTTCACATAATCATTTGTCACCAAATTTCCAGTCATTACTCAAAACCCTAAACTTTAACAAATAAAAAGTTCACCGTAATGCCATGTGCTTTTCTGACTTGGCTTAAAATAGTGTAGAACTAGGTACTTTTGGTTGGACGTCTCTAATTAAATAGCCACTTGATGTACCTAAAAAATCATGTTGTCAACTAAAAGTTCATTCCATCCGTTACAAGTCTACTAACCCTTCTTTTCCATCAATACTTAATGCCTTGAGTTTACCAAAATAGGCCTAGAAACCTTTATCACTACCTATATCAGTGACATGACTCGGAGTTTCAAAGCAAACAAGCGTTTACAGCAACTTTTACGGCAAACTATATGCTAAATTATATGCTTTATGCATAACTTTTACAGCAACCTCAGTTTAAAAAAAAATCAACAGTCATATGTCACAAAATATTTTTTCAATTAAACTTTTGGTGGATAGTTTTATGACTTGTAAAAGAACAAACTTAAACTGACCAAAAATATCATTACATTAACTGAATTTTATACTTCATATAAGCTCTTATGATTATAGCAAACATTCTCTCTTGTGTCCTTGTATGGAATTATGAAATCCACAGCTGATGCTTTAAACTCTTATCAATTCACACTCTCAATTATCATCAAAGATTTCTCATCTCATGATGAAATACTTAGTGCTTTCAATGCTATGAAACAGTTACCAGAACAGCAAAAAAATTCGCAAAATATAAAATTTTCAGCAGTCCTTCTCCATTAAGAGAAGCAAAAACCAAAAAACATCCTGATAGAGTTTAATTAAATACTTAATGCTTTCAATGCTTTGAAACAATTACCAGAACACTTAAAAACTCGCAAAATATATAATTTTCAGCAGTCCTCCATTAAGAGAAGCAAAAACCAAAAAACATCCTGATAGAGTTTAATTTATTTCTTACTGACCTTATCATTATTATCTCCAAGAAGAGAGCAGAGATTTGTCAGAAATAGAGTCTACCGCTCCTTGTCGCTCGCCCCCGGTATCCCGACCGCTCTACAGATCTCTGGAAATGCCTCCTTCCTTAGCGAAGCATACACTTTTCCGTTCCAATTCTTCTTTGCTAGCATGTGCCCCAATTTTATTGCTTCCTCCACCGTCTCTGTTGCCGTTTCCCCGACCAAATCAATCACTCCCCTATCCATTGCCTCCATTGCTGGAATCTTCCTTGAACGCAGCACCAATTCTTTAAAAACCTCATCATCCCGAACCTTGGCCTTCATCAAACTTAGAAAGTGATGATGAGATAACAAATTACTAAGCTCACTCATGCACAGAAACCCATTGTCCCCATGCATTGCCACATAATCATGAGAAAAAGCTAACATGAAGCCCACAGCAGAGGCATCACCAGTAACAGCACAGATAGTTGGCATCTGGAGGGACATTAAGTCAGCCGTGATGGAAGCGAGGCCAGAGGTCAAAGACTTCCCTCGTTTCAACTGGGTAGCAGAGGATTTGGTCTCATTGACATAGTCAAGATCAAAGCCATTGGAAAAGTACTTACCCTCAGCTCTGGTAACAAGGGCGGAGAAGGGGGATGCAACAGATTCGGCGCGAACTCGACCAAGGGCACAGCGAACACGGGCAATAAGGTCAAGCGAAAGGCGGTGCTCGCCCTCACCTGTTAGGGTCAAGATGAAGACCTGACCACTCTTCTCGATGGTACACATTCTAAATATTGGGTTGAATTTGGTTGGATTACAAGAATGAAATGGTGGCAATTGTAGTCTGTAGAAGGGTTTAGAGTTTGGCGGAGTGTCCAAGGAATAACATCTACGAGATGAACGGTCGGGATGAGATGCTAGGATGCCCTGGGTGCGAGTTTGGAAAGTAATGCACCTGCAACAACACCATGTCAGTACCTGGCACTTTCCACTAATGCAACGGTTTTATAGGCAAGGTGATGCAAGAGATGACAGAATTCATGACCCGATGTTCCACTAATGCAACGGTTTTATAGGCAAGGTGATGCAGGAGATGACAAAATTCATGACCCGATGATGAGATACAATTGTAAATGCTTTGAATGACAGTTAGGTTCCATTGGAGCAAGAACGAGTGCCATTTAAGGATTATATTTGACAAAGTAACAAAATCAGAAAAAAGAAATTGTTCAGCAAATATTTGACAGAGTAACACCATCAAAAAGTTTGCTCCTCTCAATATTGGTCTCCTTATCTAAGTCAATAGGCCAGAAAACATAAATAAAGGAAAAATTATTATCCTAAAATATTTGGCATTTCCATAAGCTAAAAGCCCACCAATAGAATATGAGAACAAATTTATAGGAAGAAATCAAACTTCTCTACAATTTCTTTCCCTATTAAGACTTTTCCCTGTTTCATCCTCTATGATTCCTTCTCTCATCTTCTCCAGGCAACTTCACTTACCTTCCTAACTACCGATATGCTATGTTGCCCGGACACGGCAACATTGAAATAAACACGACATGTGGACATGTGACAAATTCTTTAAAATACACACGACACGTGTGTCCGACACGGGTGTCGAACACGACACAACTTTATGATAGGAGTGTCCATGCTGTATAGCCAATATGTTTCCCAGAAGTATCCCATATATGATTAAGGCATTTTGTGGGGTTCAATTTCACAGTAATCATGATGTTCCAGTTCATGTCATGATTATTGTAGTCGCCTTAGTTACAATTGTCATCCTCAGGAAAACATGAAAATTTTGATATTCCAGGAAACATAAGAAGTGGGTCACTGCTGCCAGTATATGCTCAAAAATGGCACATCACATAAGATGGTTCTTGTGTAGAGACTGTCAAAAACAAGAGACGATAAATTTGAAACAAGCAGAAAGATGTCATTATTTCCATTGTACTCCAAGATGGAGACTAATATGGAAAGTATGGGGAGCATGGCTAATTGAGGCGTTGCAGGAGTAATCTACTTGGAAGAAAAGAAATAGGTTAACTAAAGTGTTTGTTGGCAAGACTGAACTCAAGCCCTGGAAACTCAATGAAAAATGGTGTTGATGACAAAAGGATTAGAAAAGTCAACTATACTCTCCATATGGGAACAGATTCTTTGGCCAAGGGCAAAGAGACAGAAATTATCTTTTTAATTTTAATTAAACAACAGGATGCACAACGTACGATAGTGTAGCTCCTGAAGGATCAAATAGAAGTTAGATATAAAACGAGATGAATCATTCATAGATTTCACGATTGAAGATAATGGATCATTGAGCTCGATCCCTCTCTTCAAGGGATTGAATAACAGCTTATAGATTTAAAACTACAGTGGCCTCAGCATACACCCACAAGGATAATAACAATGCCCCCACCCACCCACATGGATAATAACAGAGAGAGAATTAAAATATAATACTGAGAAGATTATGAAGTCTGGCACAATCTATTGGCAAGGAAAAGCAAAAGAAAAGAAAAGAAAAGAAAAAGAAAAAAAGAAAAGGTGAGCTGGCTCCTGCAGCAGAATACTCGATGTTGCACAAGAATCCCAATCAAACTTTTCACAACTCAGTAGATTATTCTCATAACATGCTTGAAAAATGAAAAGCAGAATGAACCACACTACCGAGAGGGCAAACAATCTGGTTTTCATTTGTATGGGTAAGAGACTCTAGGACAGTATGATTACTCCTGCTAGATGAAGCTCACTTAACCTCAAACTACACAGTACTGGCCTCAACCATGTATCTAACTCGCTCTCAACTCTGAGTTAATTTAAATGGACACCAATGAAGAGTTACATTGGTGTCAAGTGTCCAAGCATCGTGTGTGTAAAGTACGGGAAGTTTCTGAAAGCCCAAAACTTAGACACACTATTTTATAGACGTGCATTAAACAATATACACAGTTCGGTGTGACGGTGCTGAAAAAAGGCAAAGGCTTGAGGCAAAGCATCGGAACCCCTAAGAGGATCGGTATAAGCCTAACGAATTTTCCATTATTCTTATATCTAAGATGATAAATATTATAAAATACTAACAAAAATCAGCTAAGAAAAAGACCCATCTTTTACTAGTTTGTGAGGTGTTCCCAGTATAAAAAGCGCAAACTGAGGTGTGCCTTGTGTAAAAGGCGCAAACTGAGACCTGAGGCACAAATATGTTGAAAAATGCATCTAAGGGACCTGAGTGCTTCATATATGCACCTCAAGGAGTTTTGCCTAAAATGCCTCGAGGTGCAGTTTACCTCATTTGACCTTCCTAAACACTGATGTCGCTATGCATATAATGAGTATTCCAATTCACCAAAATCCATATTCAATTAAAAAAGTTTGAATTTCAAATCATACAATCAAAACTTGACAGATTATATACCAATAATAAATCCAGTGAAGTGATTATTTTGTCATTATCTTATGAATTAAAAATGTCGTTAGAGGGTCCAGGAAGTGTTCTAAAGTGACCAAGTGTGAAAGTTCACCAAGTCAAAAACCTAAAACTTAAACTGTCTAGGTAACACATCAGTTGTCATAATAAAACAATATGAATCGGATTAAAAAAAATAAGATGTCCCATTCAAGGTCAAGTAACCTTCTCCTTGGCAGAGGCACAAATATGGATGGGATTAAAAAGTGATACAACTAATTTTAATTCAAAAGCATACCATAACAAGTTGACCAGATGTTGCTTTATACAATTTAGAACAACAACACCGCCCATGGTTCAAAGTCTCGGTCTCGGCCGCCGACTCGGCCGGCACCGAGACGGATCGGTCTCGGCGACTCGGATCGGACTCGGGCGATACGCAAAAAACGCTACATAGAGCGCCAAAAAAATTATGAAAAAATCATGACAAATCATAAAAAAATGTAAACATCCAAATTCATGCATCACATATTCAAAACATATCACCTAACACTCAAAACATAACGTGAAAGCATAAATACAAGCGTCGTCGGTAGAAAAATATTAAAATACATGCATAATATAGTAAATTGCACAAAATAATTCATAAGTACCTGCTAATATAGTCATTTCCACATTGAATTACGAGGAGGCTCCAAATCATCATTATCATCTGGCCCGCGATAAGTATAGAAACCAGGCATATAGTTTCCATAAGGATAATGATATGTTTGTGGGTGAGATCCTGTAGGCTGAGATGATTGGCCAGAGGATCCACTATCAGAGTAATATGGCGGTAGGGGTTGTGCAATATCAGCTCCATGGTGATAATACCCAAAACCTCGATATTCAGTGCTGCTAGTAGAGTAATCACCAGTGCTAGAATAATCAGTGCCAGAATATTGGCCAGATGTCAAACCCAACCCCTGTAAATGGCCTTCAAGACTATGATGACCATGTGAGTAGTAATCATGTCCACTCGAATAATCATCGCTAGAACTGAATTCGACCAACCGATCCAAATGCCTACGCTGCTGTGAAATCCCCGCCCGGCCTCCATGATCTGTATCTTGTGTGGCATAATATTGTGAATCCCATGTTAAAGCATCATCTCGTTGGCTTCCACCAACACCATGAGTCTCTTCAACATTACCACCATCACCACCATCACTGCCGCCATCACCCTCACCACCGTCACCCTCACCACCATCATCGCCACCACCATCACCGCTGTCATCATCACCGCCATCACCATCATCACCGCCACTTTCGTCAGTATGACGAATACCTTCATCTAACCAACCTAAGTCATCTGGTGGTAACATCGGCTGTTCTCCCTCACGAATCCACTCATCCAAAATATCATCATCATTGAAAATATTGTTCAGATCAATTGGGTTGTAATAATCATCAGTGTCGCTTTTGCATGTCAAGTTTCTTACTCGCAACCGCATATTGTAATGCACATATACTAGTTTATGCAACTTTTTCATTGCCAACCGGTTGCGCAGTTTTGTATGAATTAGCGACCACGTGCTCCAATTTCTTTCACAACCCGATAAAGAACATGTTTGGCTTAAGACTTTGATGGCAATTTTCTGCAGATTGGGAGCTTCTTCGCCATAATTAATCCACCAATCAGCTGGAAGAGATTGTTGCACTGCTCTTCTAGTTAGTGAGCTTCCAAATTCTCCAACTCCATCCACAAATAATTTTATCTGTGAGAATACACATCACAAGTGTTAATATTTGCATAACATTATATCGATGAAATAAATAAATTATTATTACCTCATTAATAGCTCTTGCTTGTTTAGTCAAATCTGGCTCCAATCTTTTAATGACCTCCTTTAATCCATATCTCACTTCTGGATGTGTAGAAAAGTTTTTTGAATATTGGAGTGCTGAATTTAAAAAATATGCTGCAATAATGTAAGCAAACGATTGTTATGATATAACAGTTTCAATTTCTAGTCAACAAATATGATTTCTAGGCAAATGAATTACCAGCAGCATGCAAGTGTCTATGCAATTGTCCCTCCCATCTTCTATCAATGATATCCCAGTACTTCTTCCAGTTCTTATTTGAGGCCTTTATAGCCAATTTTGCTCTATCCATAGCTTCATATATAATAGATAGTGTAGGTTTCTTGTCCTGGTCTACTATCTTCAAGACTCTAACAAGAGGATCCATAATGTTTTGGACCTCTCTTGCCTTCTTCCAAAACCGGTCAGTCAGAATGAGATTAGCAACCTTATCTCGCACACTTCTTCTACTCCTTTCCTTGTTGAATTCACGTCATTCTGTAGTCGTGCACATTCTTTTCAAATCTTGCTCATAGCGAATAAGGCTTTCAATAGAAATAAACTCGGTGGCAAACCGTGTTATACCTGGTCTCAACAAATCTCTATCTTTGGTATATAGCTTCATTAAATTCACCACTTTGAGGCTATTGTAAATGAATGATGTGATCACCTTAGCATCATCCAATGTCTCCTTGACTGATTTCAAAGAGCCAATATCTTTAAGCATCAAATCAATGCAATGTGCTGCACAGGGAGACCAAAACAAATGTTTTCTCTTCTCCATCAACATGTGACCAGCTGCTTTGAAACTTGCCTCATTATCTGTGACAACCTGCACGATATTTTCTTCGCCAACTTCATCAACAACTTTATCCATTAGCGAGAATATATACTCAGCAGTCTTCGAGATATTAGTGGTATCAACAGAAGTATGGTAGATCATGCTTCTATCACAATAAATCATGAAATTAACAATAGGCTTTCTATTATGAGAACTCCATCCATTACACATGATCGTTCAACCATACTGCGGCCATTTTGTTTTTATTGAAGCAATATATACTCCAATTTCTTTCACTTCCTCCTCTAAATAGAGATTGCCAATCTGGTACCCTGTAGGGCCTTTTACACCTGGACCTGCCTCCGCAATAGTATTAATCATGGCTTGGTAGTACGGACCACTATCAGCTGCATTGAATGGTATTGCATTGTAGTGAAAGAACTTCGCCACGGATTTCTCAACTTTTTTCATATTCTCAGTTGAGAACATGCTTTTGATTGATTTCTGTTTTGTTGGGAACATGTAAGGATCAATACCACGAGCTGGAATTTCAGCTTCTCTCATAGTCATACTCCGACGCAATCCACGGTTACTCCCTGATCCTGAAGGCTGTGAACTACTGCCACCAATATCAACTCCTTCTGCCGATCTCCAAGCCATTTCACGACTTTCTTTCATGGCTTGTTTCAGTTGTCTTCTTTCAACTCCTTCTAAACCACCAACTTCTTCAATTTCATTATCAGAATCTTCTTCGGTCACCTCATAGAAATCTTCCTCACTTAAAGATCTCATAAGTCGGTCTTTTTTAGATTTAATGGCCGCTCTTTCTTTGCTACCTTCAGAAAGATGTCGTCTCATTATTTGAGATATCTCTTTTGATACTCGCAAGCATCCTTCCACCTGACCGGGTACATGTGCTATATGCTGCTTCAATCTAGTGATACCACCATGGACTTGTTTCCCACAATAATTGCACTTCACAAGTTTTCTACTTCCACCAACAGGGGTACCATGTTCCCATCCAATATCGCGTTGCTTTGGAGCCATACTGAAATTTAAAAAAAATTATCTGTTAAATTAAATTAAAACTAAAATTAACTAAATTAAAAAACATTAAATTAAACTCAATTAAATGAAACTACAATAAATTAAACTAAACTAGTTTATACTAGATTAAGCAACACTAACTTAATTACCTAACTTTAATAAAATAATTAAATTACCTAATTTAATTACAAAACTTTATTAAATTAAATTAACCTAAATTAAGTTAACTAAACTAATTTAAATTAAATTAAATTCAATTAAATGAAACTATATTAAATTAAACTAAACTAATTTATACTAGATTAACCTACAATAACTTAATTACCTAACTTCAATAAAATTATTAAATTACCTAACTTAATTACAAAACTTTATTAGATTAATTAACCTAAATTAAGTTAAATTAACTTTACCTAAACTAACCTAAATTAAATGACATTAAATGCAAATTAATTAGAGAGAGAGAGGAACAGAGAGAGGGAGAGAGACGGAGACAGAGGAGAGAGAGAGGAACACAGTGGAGGAGAGAGAGAGGGAGAGAGACAGAGAGAGACTGACAGGGAGAGGGAGAGATACAGAGAGAGAGAGAGTGCGACAGAGAGAGAGAGAGATACAGAGTGAGAGAGAGAGAGATACAGAGAGAGAGAGTGCGACAGAGAGAGAGAGATACAGAGTGAGAGAGAGAGAGAGTGCGACAGAGAGAGAGATACAGAGTGAGAGAGAGTGCGACAGAGAGAGAGAGAGAGAGATACAGAGTGAGAGAGAGAGTGCGACAGAGAGAGAGAGAGATACAGAGTGAGAGAGAGAGAGTCCGACAGAGAGAGAGAGAGATACAGAGGGAGAGGGAGAGAGAGAGTCCGACAGAGAGCGAGAGAGAGAGACAGAGAGAGAGAGCGAGCGAGAGAGAGAGACAGAGAGAGAGAGCGCGCGCGCCGCTGCGGAGAGAGAGAGCCGGGAGAGAGAGTAGCTGCGGGGGGAGAGAGAGAGAGAGAGAGCGCGCGCCGCTGCAGGCCAGAGAGAGAGCGCGCGCCGCTGCGGCCTGCGGGGGAGAGAGACAGAGAAAGAGAGGGAGAGAGAGGCACAGAGGGAGGGAGAGAGAGAGACTGAGAGGGAGAGAGGGGAGGAGTTACCTGCGACGGCGACGGCGACGGCGACGGCTACGGCGACGAGGTCGGACGGCGAGGGCCGGAGGGCGTCGCGGGGGAGACGGCGAGCGCGAGAGAGAGAGAGAGAGATCAGATCTGATCTCTCTCTCTCCCCGAGCGGATTTTAAGGGGAAGTCACGGGTCGCCGAGTCGACCCGGATCGGGTTCGACTCGGACCCGACTCGGGCGACTCGGCCGAGTCGTGAACGACTCGGCCGAGTCGTCCGAGTCGAGTCCGAGTCGAACCCGATCCGGGTCGACTCGGCGATCCACGCCTGACTCGGGCCTCCGAGTCATACCGGAGGCCGCCGAGTCGGATACGACTCGGCCGAGTCGTATCCGACTCGGCCGATCCTTTGATCCCTGACACCGCCTTTATTCCAAATTTATGGGAGCAACCGCATGGATCCTTTTTCTTCCATTTAGCTTGTTAAGGGCGTTTCCCTCGATTAAATTTACAACTATTATATTCTTTTCTAATTGCCTCCATGATGCATTCATGTTCCTTTTAGGCTAATCAATGCAATTTTTCATATGTCAAACGTCCATTCTCCCTCAGTTTCATCAAACATCCAAGTTTCCATGTTTCCATCTCATCGAAAACATAAAACTTTTTAACTATCCAGGAAGCAACGGTTGTGAAAATACCACCAAGAGAATTCAAGACTAAGTGTCCATTCAAGCTTGAGCAGCCTTAAACGTATTTATCCACAAACTCAAACAGCAGTGGGACCAGGATATCATCATATAGATGCATGCATATAAGTCAACTTCACAGAAGTAAAATTGATAGATGCTTCCATAGTTCCATTTAACAATATGAAGTCAGGAACAACCACTAGCATGTGCATGACTTTATAAGCCTGGGACATATGCAAAATCTGATATTCACAGTATCAACTTTGTCTATACTTCATGTCGATCAGTTAAAAAGTCTTGCTAATTTTGAGTAAGAGGTCAACTCCTGTGGCAGGACAGTCATGTACTTATGTGCCAAATAGTATTCAGTTACAATTAACAGGGATCCTCTAAATTGTGTCTCAGAAAAGGATATATTCATCATTGCTTGCAAGGTTGAACTCATGAACTAATAGCCAGTGGATTAATTCCAATACAAGTCATTATTTTGTGTTTAACTAAAAATTAGCCCAATTCCACTTCAACCATGGTGCCTAATTTCTTCTACATGTTTTATCATAATGAAAGTTTCATTATAGAAAACATATTTCATGCAATTAGGTTTTACCAAATAAATATTAGTTTAATAACTTTTTTTTGTGTTGGACTACAAACAGTCTATTAAATTAACAAAAGTAAATTTTACACTTTTCTGCCACACATTCAGCAATAGCCCATAATATTTTCTCTAGCTACCGTTCACTCTTTGAAGCCATATCCCAAAGGAAAATAGAGAGTTGGGTTACAAATTTCCACTCAGTTTACAAAGATAAATTTAACACTTTTTCTACCATACATTCACCAATGGCCCATTATTATTTTATTCTCTAGCTACTGCGAGTAGTTTATCAGAGAAAGATTAGAGTAACAATTACTTGCAATGTAGTTAGTGCCCAAAAGTCAATAAAATTCTCATTGTGTTAATTAAAAGTTCATCTCAACCCATGTAACGCTACCTTCTCAGTTCATGAGAAACAAATTGCCATACTTATAATCCTACATATTATCAAACAAAAAAGCTTACCGTAATCCTTATGTTTTTCCATAAATATCGCATTGCATGGAAACATAATATGCTAAGTACTTTTGACTTAACTTCTCTATTAGAATAGTCACTTACCAGGAATGCCTAAATAAGTAAATATCATATTTCCAAACTAGATTTTCATCCCATCCCTTCCAAGCTATGATACACGGACATGGATACACGGACATAGGCACTACACGACATATTAACACACAACAAATTCTCAAATTTGTACAGAAATACAGGACAGAAGTATCAGGTCCACTGTGTTTGACACATGCATCCATCACAACATGACTCCATATTAGATGTGTCCATGCTACCTAGCTTCCGAGTCATAGACCAGTGTGTCTACAAATACATAAAACCCAAACTCAGTGCCTTCAATTTATTAAAAGGCACAGAATAGGACAAAAACATTCCAAATATATTTTTGGCAACTGTTCCATCAAAAGCAACAGCCCCAATCCATACAGGCATACACCCTTACTAGCTTTGTTTTATTCATTTCATACCCAGACATTTTTCACTAACTGTCCAAGTGACCAGACTAGGAGCTTCAAAGGAAAATATACACTTCAGATAAAAGAGTTCTGCTGAAGTTTTAATCCAAACAGAAGGCAGCAACTAGTATGCTAATATGCTAATTTGTGGTAGTAGCGGAGTTTTCACACTTCATGTAATATCTTATAATTTTAGTAAACATTCTCCATTTTTTCTATTTACTTCAAATTTGAACTCTACCAACAAAGCGTTTCTATAATCATATCTCAATTATCATTACGTAAATTTCACTACTATATCTTTCATAGATAATTCATACATTTCAACCACAATATTTCATTGTTTCAATCTGGACACAACAGCTTAGTTACTGCATTCACCATCCAAAAGCCAAATCTTTATCTCATATAAATTTTTCACTTTTTTGGTTTCTTTGAACTGACCTTCAGAGCTTCGACGTTGCCATGCTCCTCCTATCAGCGTCCGTCTCCTCCTACAATCCGACCGCCCGGCAGATCCCCGGCATCGACCCCATCCTGATCGACGCGTACACCCTCCCATTCCACTTCCTCTTCACGAACTCCTCCGCCATCGCCACCGCCGCCTCCGCCGTCTCTTCCGCCGAACCCTTCACCAGATCCACCACCCCGCTCCCCTCCGCCTCTTTTGCCCCAATCTTCCTTGCTTTCATCACCATGTCCTTGAAAACCCTAAAATCCCTAACCTTCTCCCTCATGATCGCGAGGAAATAGGGCGCGAACGGCAACCCCCATGTCCGCCTCCGGCAGGGAGAGGACCCCTCGGTCCCCGCGCGTGACGACGAAATCGTGCGCCAGGGCTAGCATCAGGCCGGCGGCGGCCGAGTGGCTGGTGACGGCGGCGACGGCGGGCATGGGGAGCGAGATGTCAGGAATCCCCCTCTAATTAGGATTTCCTTTATTTAGTTCCTGATTTAGTTTTCTATTACGATATAATTAATCATTTATGCATTCTTCCTTAATTTGGAATCCTTTCTGCCTATATATATGTGTAGCCTACGGGTTTTGGACACGGAGGAATTCAATAAAAATTGCTTTTGGTTATTAGAGCTTGATCTCATCGAAGTGATCAAAATTTCTTTCTATTCTTATTTCTCTATGTTTTTTTTTTCCTCCTGACATTCATTGACAGAGATTTTCAAATCCTATCAACTTGGTATCAGAACTCTCGATTCTGGTGCCTGCCGGTAGATGCCTCTTACCCGTCGGCAAAAAGAGGCATTCCATATATATCGAATTGACATCTCACGCATGGCTCCGCAAACCAACTCCCACAAAAGTGAGTTGGGAGTCCAAGATCCTAGCCAACACAAAAGCGATTTCGAAGATCAAGCAGCAGATGGAGAGCCTTAACGCAATTGTCAACGAGAGTCTCTAGCAACTCTCTCGACAAATCTCGATGTTCACAACTTCACACCAATGACAGGTTATACGAATACATCCATCAACAAATATACAGCTGGTCCTGATGGAGAAGATGGTCATGTTCTAACCGAGCTCGTGATTGGTCCGAGTGACAATTGGTGGGAACATTCATTTCAGGACTTCGTTCCGATATTCAGCGAGAAGTGTAGATGTGCAAGCCACACACCATGTTGGCGGCCATCTCCTATGCTCATCTTCACGAAGAAAGATTTAATGAAGAAGGGCGACATCCTTAGCGAGGAGCAGTCAGTCGACCTCCATGGCAAATTCAGAAGGCTCTATCAAACTTCCCTCACAAAATCTACCCATCAAGAAAGCTAACTTCGGAAGAGCTGAAGGTTCGCATGGCAAAGGGCTTATGTTGGCATTGTGAGAGAAATGGCAACGAGGGCGTCGGTGCAAGCAAAAGCGACTCTTGATGATTGAGCCCATTGAGGACCCCCATCACAAAGAGGTGGATGATTGTGATGGAAGAGCGTAGAAAGGATGAAAGTGATGACGCATTGGCAGGATATGCAACACCTCAAACTATGTGTGTCAAGGGGTACATCAAACACCAACCTGTTACAATCCTCATAGATTCAAGGAGCACCGATAATTTCTTAGCTGCTCGAATGGCGAAGAAGCTTAAATATTCTATAGAGCATGGTTTCTAGTTTGAAGTCAAAGTTGCAGATGGAAGATCATTAGTTTGCTCGTGAAAGTGTGCTAACATCGAGATTTCTTGGCAAGACTCTGAGGTATCCACTAACCTCTTTATTCTGCCTTTAGATGCCCTCCTTTTGGGTGCTCGATGGTTGAGGACACAGGGCGACATCCCTTGGAATTTCTCTCAACTAGCCATGCACTTCATTGTGAATGGAAATCAGGTCACCATTAAAGGAAAAGGAGGCAGCACGATTACTACAGTAAGCAATCATCATATGGAGAAGATACTTAAAAAGAGATATATGCCTACTTGATGCAGCTAAGGAAGATCCAGGATCAAACGCATGCTACTTCTATACCCTTAAAAATGGACACTCTCTTATCAGAATTCCCTGGATGTGTCTGTTGAGCCTCAGGGTTTGTCGCCTAAGCGATCGCATGATCATTGTGTTCCCTTATTGCTTAGTTGCCCTCCCACCAATGTTCGGCCTTAACGATATCCTCATATTCCAAAGGCAGAAATTGAGAAGATTGTGCAGGAATTGTTGCAAGCTGGAGTCATTCGCCCAAGTGTTACTCTCCTCATGGTACAGAAGAAGGATAGGAGCTGGTGTAAATTTAATATATATTAGTATCTTAATATATATATAATTTATATTAAGAGATAAATTATCATTTGATGTTTTTATTATTAATTTTTACAATTATTTTTATCATTATTAATAATTTTAAAGTGTTATTAATCTATAATTGTTATTTATTATTATTATTATTTCTTTTTCAATTTCTCAAGCCCAAGTCAAAAGCCCAAAGCCTGGCCCATTCCTTCTTCTCATTTTTTTTTTTAAACTCAAGCCCAACTAACCAGCCACAGTCCAGAAGCCCATCTCTCTCCCATATTTATCTCTCATCTCTTCTTCTCCTCTCCCTGCACCCTAACCCATAGCCCTAACTCTAGCAGCCACCGCATGCGCAGTCGCCTTCCTCCTACTTCCTCGCGCCGTCAACAACCTCGCCGTCGTCATCTCCCTCCCAATCGTCTCTTCTTCTCTATCTTTTCTCTATCTTTTCCCGCTCTGATCGCTGTTGTTGTGCTACCCCAGGCCGCCGCCGGTCAGGGGTTATCGCCGCTTCGCCTCCCTCCCTCTGAATCCAACCAACTTCCTCACCTATCTCTCATTGTCTCTCTCTCTCCCTCTTTCTTTCTCATTCTCAATTTTACTGCTTCCTCCATGTCTAGTATGATTGATGTATATTAGAATAGACACTATTTGTCACTTTTGATTTAATGTAACAGACTTATATGGAGACTCAGTATTGATCCACTATGATTAGTATCTTTGATGTGATATATTTGACATTGTCACTTCATCCATATTTCTTGATAGTCACATTTATCTATTTTATTTACGGTAAACATGTTAACGAATCAGTACATGTGTAACACCCCGATCCCGCAAATACAGAGACGCTACTGCGATGTACATAAGTTGGGCGAAAATACCCTCACATATATACGCTAAGCACAGTACAGACAAAAATTAAAGTATGAAAGCACAGTGGTAATATACGTTCCAATAAAATAGTACAAGTGCACTGTTATCACAGAGTCTAATATTACATGAATATTATTACATCACCAAGAAGCGGAAAAGTATGATTTACAAAGTGATATACAAAGGGTGAAAACTGGTAAATGCTCACAAGCAGCAAAAAAAATCTCGAGAGCTCGTCAACATGTGGCTGGAAGAAAAGAGCTACGGCTACCGCCTTTCACACTTTCGCTGCACCACTCTGATCTCCATGAAAAGATTCATCACGGTCCAAACTTTGAAATCTGGACATGCAGGTCCAACGAGTATGTAAAATGAATGCCAAGTGGCGTGCACAGGCAAACACATATGTATCGATAAATTCTAAACAGAAAAATATATATCGAAAACTGTATCGTGAGTTCAAGCACACACAAGCATGAATGAGGCAATCAAGTGAAGCAAATGTGGGCAAAACTAGTTGTACGAACTTAGTTAATAGTTCATGAAGTTAGTACATCGAGGAGATAATCCAAACAAAGAACCCTCATATATATACCATATACCTCATGTCGTTATTAACTAGGTGCATACAACCTGAGTTGTTTGAATATTATATTAATATATTATTATAGTGATGTGATATAAGCAAGCAAGTCAGGAGTTCCAATAACACATGTATCATTTCAGGCAGGTGGTAAGCAGTGCAAGTATAATTCAGGTGCAGGGTAATGTATTAGATGCAAATGCAGGTAATACCGGTAGTATGAACTTAGTTAACTACTTCATGAGATCAGTTCGTCGAGGGGTAATTCAAACAAGGAAACCCTTATGTATATATCATATACCTCATGTCACCATTAACTAGGTGCATATAACCAAAGTTGCCCTCAAAGTACTACAATTATATCATTAGGATGTCAATATTTAAGTTATCCAATAATAATAATTAGTATCGTCTAATATTTCAATCATCCCCTGCCAGTGTCTCACATCACTGACAGTCCGTACTTGAGCCTTGCACTCTAAAACTTATTCGGACCTGATATGTGACTACCAGAACCTGAACAAAGAAGAGACCAAATATCCCCACGTTTTAATATTAATATTTTTGGTTATTTAGTTTTTATTATGTATCTTATTTCTCATCAGATTCATATGTTTTGGTATGTATACTAGCGTCTCAGTACACATACATTCACTTATGAATTAGATAAGTGTTACTGAAAACTGATGGGGTATTAAAGAACCATATTTACAATATTTACAATGGGTTCCGTGCATGCTCGGGACCATGGTCCAGGATTGTCCGATGCTGAACCGGAACTACCATGACGTGTTATGGAGGGGAAAGGGTCATATTGCATGCCCTGGGGGAAGGAGATATATATGTTGGGATTTGGGTCGAACAAATAGTCCACATCGGCTAGACGTGGGGATGGTCTTGGGACTATAAGGATTTGGACAACTCCACCTAGAAGGCTAGTCTTTTGGGATGGTGCCCCAAGTCCTTCAATTGGTATCAGAGCCATGCCCCGAACTTAGTCGTGTGTGTGGGTAATGTTCGACGATGTAGATCCCCAATGGCGCAAAGGCACAATGGACCTGCCCACCCCACTGGCGCAAAAAGGGTATTGTGCGCAGATCAACAAACACTTTGAGGAACTTTTAAGCCACATATGCAATAGAGAAAAACTACCAACAGCAAGAACAATAAAACAATAGGAGAAAACTAAACACAAGATTTAACGAGGTTCGGCCAATTTGCCTACGTCCTCGGGGTAAGAAAGAGAGATTTCTTTATTGATTCGATAATCAATACAATTGCAAGAATTACATTAGAAGAGGCCTCTACCTCTCTTTTATACCCAAGGAACCCTAGAAGAATCAGATTCTGAATTGGACTCGTTTCCAATTCAGAAAAACTTTTCGAATTCAGCCCAGATCCGTCTGTCGGTCGACCGGCCGGTCGACCGACCCAAGTTCCGGTCGACCGTGCCCAACCGATAGTTAGGCCATGTCAGTCGATCGACCGGGCGGTCGACCGGGCGATTGATCGTGATAGCCTGTGCATGTTGGTGCACACCGGTCGACCGCCCGGTCGACCGGTATCTGCTGTTGCTGCTGTATTCTATTTCCTTGGCTTTCTTGTGTCAACTTCCTCGAATTTCTCTCTCTCTTACAATTCTCCACCTCGGTGAAGATTTCTCAAATCTGAGCCAAACTTCAACATAGAATCCGTCGACTCGAAAGTGGCTGCACTAGTGAGGTTGCCTCTGGACCCTGCCCAAGGGATCAAGCCATGCATAGTTCATCCAAAGGAGCTTCAGCAAGCTCAGTCAACATGAAGGATATGAAGCAATGCTTTACAATGTGTAAACTTTACTCCTGACACCACCTTGGTGAGCATATCGGCGGGATTCTCCGTTGTGTGAATCTTCAGTAACTCAATATCACCATCATCTAGAATCTCCCAAACAAAATAGAACCGGACATCGATGTGCTTCGTCCGTGCATGATACACCTGGTTCTTGGTTAAATAAATAGCACTCATATTATCACAATTAATCTTTAGTAGATCCTGATCAATCCCCAAGTCATCAAGCAATCCTTGAAACCAAATTGCCTCCTTTATAGCCTCCGTCATGGCCATGTACTCGGCCTCTGTAGGAGACAATGCAACGGTAGACTGTAGAATAGAGCGCCAACTAACGGTGCTTGAGATAATATAAATACATACCCCGTTATGGACCGGCGTTTGTCGAGGTCACCAGCATAATCGGAATCAACATATCCGATACAGTCCTACTTTCCTGTGGAATCCTTCTCGAAAATCAAAACAACATCTACGGTACCTTTAATGTACTGCAGAATCCACGTCACTGCCTTCCAATGACCCTGTCCCGGATCATGCATATACCTACTGACCATAGAGACAGCTTGTGACAAATCTGATCGTGTACACACCATAGAATACATCAGACTATCAACTGCGCTAGCATATGGGACGCGAGTTATGTACTCACGTTTTTCAACAGTCTTTGGAGACATAGTGGCAGATAACTTGAAATGAGGGACCAGTTGTGTACTTATAGATTTCGTATCCTTGCCGATGTTGAACCTCTGAAGTACCTTTTGCAAATATCCCTTCTGTGTCAAGCTCACCTTGCCACTCTGTCGGTCTCGTGTGATTTTCATGCCTAACACCTTCTTTGCTTCTCCAAGATCCTTCATCTCAAACTCAGAAGATAAGTCCTTTTTCAGTGTATCAATTGCAGATCTAGACTTTGAAGCAATAAACATATCATCTACATATAATAGTAAATAGATATACTCTCCTGTAGGTAGCTTGTTGTAATACACACATGGGTCATAATGGCTTCGTGTGTACCTCTTTCCTCTGATGAAGCTGTCAAAACGTTTATATCATTGTCTAGGAGACTGTTTTAACTCATACAACGATTTCTTCAGCTTGCACACCATGTCTTCTTTCCCTGCAGTCTTGAACCCTGTCGGCTGAGACATATAGATCTCTTCATCTAGATCGCCATGGAGAAAGGCGGTCTTAAATTGAGTTGATCAAGGTCCAACTCGTACTGTGTCACCAAATCCAATAAGATGCGAATTGACGAATGCTTTACAACAGGAGAAAATACCTCATTGTAGTCAATTTATTATCTTTGTGCATGCCTTTTGCTACCAATCTGGCCTGTAGCGCACCATATCTTCTTTAAGAGATCCCTGTTGCATACACCCACTTACAGTCAATCGCCTTCTTTCCTTTGGGTAACCTTGTGAGTTCCCAAGTGTCGTTTTTGTATAGAGACTTCATCTCTTCTTCCATGACATCTTTCCACATCTTCGATTCTGAACTGATTTCAGCTTCTCTGTAGGTGGACGAGATAGACTCTTCAACGACCGGAAGAGCATAAGCAACAACCATATCCGTAGTGAGCCAACCTGGTTTACGCGTGTTTCTCCTGGGTCTTCTAACTGCACTAGAATCAGGAACATCACCCATGATTTGTTCTTGATCCTCTTCATCATCAGCATCTCTGCATGACCATTACCTTGTGTCACCCTAGGCATGATCCTCACCGATGCTGAACTTTCTAGAGATAGTGGATTAGCATCATTCTCCACCTGCTGCGATACTTTTTTGGCTTCATAATCTCCACCTGCTGAGAGATCTTAGGCTTCAACATCGAAGCCTCATCAAATGTGACATCTCTGCTGAAAATAAACTTTCTGTCTGTAGGTTCTCAGATCTTGAATCCTTTGATTCCTTTCTTGAAGCCGACGAACAACCCTTCTTTGCTCTTGGGTCTATCTTATCTTCTTTAAGATGATAATAGGCTGGACAACCAAATACCCTTAACAAATCATAATCAGAAGCAGTTTTTTCCGACCAAATCTCAAGAGGAGTTTTCCCTCCTATCGCAGACGAAGGCAACCTGTTAACAAGATAGCAAGCCTATGCCAAATCCTCAGCCCAGAAATTCTTCGCTAAACTGGCATTAGATAACATACAACGGATCTTCTCTAGTAAAGTCCTGTTCATCCTTTCTGTTACCCCGTTCTGTTGCGGTGTTTCCCTCACTGTGAAGTACCTTTCTATGCCCTCATCAAGACATAGCTTAAGAAAAGGATCTGACTTATATTCCCCTCTATTATCTGAACGGAGGACCTTGATTTTCCTTCCCGTACTTCTCTCCAAGTTCGTCTTCCACTTCACAAATAATTCTAGGACTTCCTCTTTATGCTTCATGGTATATACCCAACAACGCCTAGAATAATCATCAATGAAAGTCACAAAGTAGTGGTTACCTCCAATTGATGCAGTCTTGGTAGGTCCCCAAATATCTGTGTGAACATAATCCAGAATCCCCTTGGTGCTATGAGTTGCTGTGCCGAATTTCACCTTGGTCTTCTTTCCGATGACGCAATGTTCACAAAATTCCAGCTTGCAGGTTCCGACACCTTTCAATAATCCTTGTCTTGCAAGAGCTTGCAAAGACTTTTCACCTGTGTGTCTCAGCCTCATATGCCATAGTCTGATTGAGTCTTCATCTGAAACAGTAGAAGTAACCACTTGCCCTGTAACAGTACTACCTTTCAAGTAGTAAAGATTGTTATGACAAACGGCCTTCAGTACCACCATCGAGCCTTTGGTCATCTTGAGGACTCCATCATTTATTGATACCACAAGACCCAATGTCTCCAATGCTCCAACAGAGATAAGGTTTCTCTTCAGTTGAGGTACATACCTTACTTTCTTTAGTTCTCGTATCATCCCATCGAACATCTTGATCTAGATTGTTCCTACACCTTCCATGGTACATGGATGATCGTCGCCCATAACAACTTAACATCTATCTAGCTTCTCAAAACTAGAAAACCAATCCCTATTCGGGCACACATGGCATGTAGCACCAGTATCCAATATCCACTCATTTTCTCTTGAGTAGCCAATGATAGGAGTAGTTACAGAGAACGAGAATACCGATGAGTCCGAGTCTGATCCACCTGCCTGTGAGGTACTGACTTGAGTACTGACAACTTTTGCAATGTTTGCCTCAGTCTTTGACTCCTTCTTCTTCCCTTTGGTCTTTGGATAGTCAACTTTCCAGTGCTCTAATTCTTTGCAGAAGGAATACTGGTTCTTCTTCAGATCTCTATAACCTGGCCTGGACTTCGATCTCCCTCAATCACTTTTGCCCTTCTTGTATGAACCTCTGCCTCTTACTGTTAATGCCTCTGCTGATGTGCTTGCCTGAGAAGACTGTCTTTCTTTTCTCCTCGTCTCATAATTAATCAGAGCAGATGACACTTCATGATAGTTAAGGGATTGTCTATCATTTATGAAGGTTAAAGTAAAAGTCTCATACTCTTCTGCAGGAAGAGAGTTCAAGAGAATTATCGCTTTATCTTCTTCATTGACCTCCACATTAACTAAATCCGTAAGAAGTTTTGTATAGCGATTTAAATGTTCATTGACGAAGCATCCTTTCTTCATCTGAAAATCATACAGCTTACTCTTCAGCTGTAGTCTGGATTCAATGCTTTTGGTCAGATACTTTCTCTCTAGGATCTCCCACAACTGCCTCGCAGATATTTCGTGTAACACAAGGTATTTGATGTCTTGTGTTAGACACGATCTGATTAAGCCACATGCTGATCGGTTCATCTTATCCCAATCTTCTTCAGTAGTTGTGTTTCGCTTCTTCTCCAATCGTGGAGTGTCTTCGAGATTTGATGCCGTCAGTGCATCCATCACCTCGCACCTCCACATACCAAAGTTGTTCGTGCCATTGAATTTCACCACATCAATCCTCGGATGCGGATTCTTGGTTCTCATCGATGTACTTTCGTCAGCCATCTCCTTGACTAGATCCTCAATGTAATGCGGAAACAAACAGAGTTAGATAAAACAAATTTGATAAAGAACAGATATTTACCTCCTCACGAAACCCTAGATGAGTTTCTGAATAAATCTACTCCTCGAATTGATTCCTTGAGCACTTCACACGCTGTTATGAGATCGACACACGATCTTACAAACAGTCCTAACGCTGACCCGAGATCGACACACGATCTCCGCCAATCAGCAACAAATGCCCTTAGAATCACCAGATGATCCCATGACGAACCTGGGATGCTCTGATCCCACGGCCAATCATCAACAAGTGGTATCAGAGCATCCCAGGTTCATCGTGGGATCATCTGGTGATTCTAAGGGCATTTGTTGCTGATTGGCGGAGATCGTGTGTCGATCTTGGGTCAGCGTTGGGACTGTTTGTGGGATCGTGTGTCAATCTCAGAACAGCGTGTGAAGTGCTCAAGGAATCAATTCGAGGAGTAGATTTATTCAGAAACTCATCTAGGGTTTCATGAGGAGGTAAAGATCTGATCTTTATCAAATTTGTTTATCTAACTATGTTTATTTTCGCATTACATTGAGGATCTAGTCAAGGAGATGGCTGAAGAAAGTACGTCGGTGAGAACCATGAATCCGCATCCGAGAATTGATGTGGTAAAATTTAATGGCATGAACAACTTTGGTATGTGAAAGTGCGAGGTGATGGATGAACTGACGGTATCAAATCTCAAAGACACTCTACGATTGGAGACGAAGCGAAACACAACTACTGAAGAAGATTGGGATAAGATGAACCGATCAACGTGTGGCTTAATCAGATCGTGTTTAACACAAGACATCAAATACCTTGTGTATCTGCGAGGCAGTTGTGAGAGATCTTAGAGAGAAAGTATCTGACCAAAAGCATTGAATTCAGACTACAGCTGAAGAGTAAGCTGTATGGTTTTCAGATGAAGAAAGGATGCTCCGTCAATGAATATTTAAATCGCTACACAAAGCTTCTTACGGATTTAGTTAATGTGGATGTGGAGATCAATGAAGAAGATAAAGCATTAATTCTCTTGAACTCGCTTCCTGTAGAGGAGTATGAGACTTTTACTTTAACCTTCATAAATGGTAGACAATCCCTTAACTATCATGAACTGTCGTCTGCTCTGATTAATTATGAGACGAGGAGAAAAGAAAGAGGCATTAGCAGTAAGAGGCAGAAGTTCATACAAGAAGGGCAAAGGTGATCGAGGGAGATCTAGGCCAGGTTATAGAGATCTGAAGAAGAACCAGTGTGCCTTCTGTAAAGAATTAGGGCACTGAAAAGTTGACTGTCGAAAGGCCAAAGGGAAAAAGAAGGAGTCAAGGACTGAGGCAAATCTTGCAAAAGTTGTCAGTACTCAAGTCAGTACCTCACAGGTAGGTGGATCAGACTCGGACTCATCGGTATTCTCGTTCTCCGTCACTACTCCTATCATTGGCTACTCAGAAAAAAATGAGTGGATATTGGATACTGGTGCTACATACCATGTGTGCTCGAATAGGGATTGATTTAAATTTGAGAAGCTAGAGGGATGTTCAGTTGTTATGGGCGACGATCATCCATATACCATGGAAGGTGTAGGAATAATCCAGATCAAGATGTTCGATGGGATGATACGAGAACTGAAGGAAGTGAGGTATGTACCTCAACTGAAGAGAAACTTTATCTCTGTTGGAGCTTTAGAGACATTGGGTCTTGTGGTATCAATAAAAGATGGAGTTCTCAAGATGACCAAAGGCTCGATGGTGGTACTGAAGGCCGTTCGCCATAACAATCTTTACTACTTGAAAGGTAGTACTGTTATAGGGCAAGTGGCTACTTCTACTGTTTCAGATGAAGGCTCAACCAGGCTATGGCATATGAGGCTGGGACACACAGGTGAAAAGTATTTGCAAGCTCTTGCAAGACAAGGATTATTGAAAGGTGCCGGAACCTACAAGCTGGAATTTTGTGAACATTGCGTCATCGGAAAGAAGACTAAGGTGAAATTCGGCACAACAACTCATTGCACCAAGGGGATTCTGGATGATGTTCACACAGATGTTTGGGGACCTACCAAGACTGCATCTATTGGAGGTAATCACTACTTTGTGACTCATTGATGATTATTCTAGGCGTTGTTGGGTATATACCATGAAGCACAAAGGGAAAGTCCTAGAATTATTTGTGAAGTAGACGAAGAATTTGGAGAGAAGTACGGAAAGAAAAATTAAGGTCCTCCGTTCAGATAATGGAGGGGAATATAAGTCAGATCCTTTTCTTAAGCTATGTCTTGATGAGGGCATAGAAAGGCACTTCACAGTAAGGAAAACACCGCAACAGAACGGGGTAGCAGAAAGGATGAACATGACTGTATTAGAGAAGATCCGTTGTATGTTATCTAATGCCAGTTTAGCGAAGAATTTCTGGGCTGAGGCTTTGGCATACGCTTGCTATCTTGTTAACAGGTTGCCTTCGTCTGCGATAAGAGGGAAAACTCCTCTCGAGGTTTGGTCGAAAAAAACTGCTTCTGATTACGATTTGCTAAGAGTATTTGATTGCCAGCCTATTATCATGTTAAAGAAGATAAGCTAGACCCAAGAGCAAAAAAGGGCTTGTTCGTCGGCTTCAAGAAGGGAATCAATGGATTTAAGATCTGAGAACCTACAGACAGGAAGTTTATTTTCAGCAGAGATGTCACATTTGATGAGACTTCGATGTTGAAGCCTAAGATCTCTCAGCGGATGGAGATTATAAGACCAAAGAAGTATCGCAGTAGGTGGAGAATGATGTTAATCCACTATCTCTAGAAAGTTTAGCATCAGTGAGGATCATGCCTAGGGTGACACAAGGTAATAGTCATGCAACTGAGGTAGATGCTGATTATGAAGATGATCAAGAACAGATCATGTGTGATGTTCCTGATTCTAGTGCAGTTAGAAGACCAAGGAGAAACACGCGTAAATAAGGTTGGCTCACTACAGATATGATTGTTGCTAATGCTCTTCCGGTCATTGAAGAGGCTATCCCGTCCACCTATAGAGAAGCTAAAATCAGTTTAGAATCGAAGATGTGGAAAGATGCCATGGAAGAAGAGATGAAGTCTCTATACAAAAATGACACTTGGGAACTCACAAGGTTACCCAAAGGAAAGAAGGCGATTGGCTGTAAGTGGGTGTACGCAAATAAGCAGGGATCTCTTAAAGAAGATATGGTGCGCTACAAGGCCAGATTGGTAGTAAAAGGCTATGCACAAAGAGAAGGAATTGACTATAATGAGGTATTTTCTCCTATTGTAAAGTATTCGTCAATTCGCATCTTATTGGCTCTGGTGGCACAGTACGAGTTAGACCTTGATCAACTCGATGTAAAGACCGCCTTTCTCCATGGTGATCTGGATGAAGAGATCTATATGTCTCAGCCGACAGGGTTCAAGATTGCAGGGAAAGAAGACATGGTGTGCAAGCTGAAGAAATCGCTGTATGGGTTAAAACAGTCCCCTAGACAATGGTATAAGCGTTTTGACAGGTTCATCAGAGGAAAGAGGTACACACAAAGCCATTATGACCCATATGTGTATTACAACAAGCTACCTACATTAGAGTATATTTATTTACTATTATATGTAGATGATATGCTTATTGCTTCAAAGTTTAGATCTGCAATTGATACACTGAAAAAGGACTTATCTTCTGAGTTTGAGATGAAGGCTCTTGGTGAAGCAAAGAAGGTGCTAGGCATGAAAATCACACGAGACCGACAGAGTGGCAAGGTGAGCTTGGCACAGAAGGGTATTTGCAAAAGGTACTTCAGAGGTTCAACATTGGTAAGGATACGCAATCTGTAAGTACACCACTGGCTCCTCATTTCAAGTTATCTACCACTATGTCTCCAAAGACTGTTGAAGAACATGAGTACATGATTCGCGTCCCATATGCTAGCGCAGTTGGTAGTCTGATGTATGGTATGGTGTGTACACGACCAGATTTGTCACAAGCTGTCTCTATGATCAGTAGGTATATACATGATCCGGGACAGGGTCATTGGGAGGCAGTGAAGTGGATTCTGCAGTACATTGGTTTGATATTCGAGAAGGATTCCACAAGGAAGCAGGACTGTATCGGATAAGTTGATTCTGATTATGCTGGTGACCTCGACAAACGCCGGTCCATAATGGGGTATGTATTTATATTATCTCAAGCACCGGTTAGTTAGCGCTCTATTCTACAGTCTACCGTTGCATTGTCTACTACAGAGGTCGAGTAGATGGCCATGACGGAGGCTATAAAGGAGGCAATTTGGCTTCAAGGATTGCTTGATGACTTGGGGATTGATCAAGATCTACTAAAGATCAATTGTGATAGTATGAATGCTATTTATTTAGCCCAGAACCAGGTGTATCATGCACAGACGAAGCACATCGATATCCGGTTCCATTTTGTTCGGGAGATTCTAGATGATGGTGATATTGAGTTACTGAAGATTCACACAACGTAGAATCCCGCCGACATGCTTACCAAGGTGGTGTCAGGAGTAAAGTTTACATATTGTAAAGCATTGCTCCATATCCTTCATGTTGACTGAGCTTGCTGAAGCTCCTTTGGATGAACTACGGATGGCTTGATCCCTTGGGCAGGGTACGTAGGCAACCTCACTGGTGCAGCCACTTTCGAGTCGACAGATTCTATGTTAAAGTTCGGCTCAGATTTGAGAAATCTTCACCGAGGTGGAGAATTGTAGGAAGAGAGAGAAAGTCGAGGAAGTCGACACAAGGAAGCCAAGGAAACAGAAAACAGCAGCAGCAAATACCGGTCGACCGGGCGGTCGACCAGTGTGCACCAACATGTACAGGCTATCACGGTCGACCGCCCGGTCGACCAAAAGGAGACGGTCGACCGCGCGGTCGATCGACTGACATGGCCTAACTCTCAGTTGGGCACGGTCGACCGGCACGGTCGACTGGCACTTGGGTCTGTCGACCGGCTGGTCGACCGACAGATGGATCTGGGCTGAATTCGGAAAGTTTTTCTGAATTGAAAACGAGTCCAATTCAGAATCCGATTCTTCTAGGGTTCCTTAGGTATAAATAGAGAGGTAGAGTCCTCTTCTAATGTAATGCTTGCAATTGTATTGATTATCGAATCAATAAAGAAATCTCTCTTCCTTACCCCGAGGACGTAGGCAAAATTGGCCGAACCTCGTTAAATCTTGTGTTTGGTTTTCTCCCGTTGTTTTATTGTTCTTGCTGTTGGTATTTTTTCTTTATTGCATCTGTGGCTTAAGGGTTTCTCAAAGTGTTTGTTGATCTATGCACAACAATATATATAAATAAGAGTGTCAGCACACTCCTCGGACGCCTAAAGGCCCTCAGGTGGATCCGAAAAATTTTAATTGCAAAACATTTCTACACCATAATAAGCGTGATCATAAATTGATATCCATCAGTTTTTCTCATCCCCATGCAAGTTGTATGATTATTACTAATTAGTTATGATTAACAGTTTACGGGAAGTAATAAGAATAACAGGAGGAACATGCAGGAGTAATACAGGAGCACAGGATGACAGGAGTATACCATGATAATATAGCCAAGTTCCCGTAAAGGAGATATTCATATAACGGCAAGCAAGTAATCTTTCAGGTGTTAAGTGTTTGGTGTCTGGTGAAGTACAATATGTTACAATAAGTAAACACCAAATTACATCAATCAAGTAACCGATCATGTAAGCTAGTTCATGAGAACATAGTAAAAAATATTTTAAACTCTTTAGAAGCATAATTATAATAACAATAAATTAAACTAATTATCAAATGAGCAGACAAGTAGGCAAGCGGGGCTTAGCGGAGCTGGGCAAGCAAACGGGCAAGCAGACAAGCAAACATCCAAGTAGAGCTAAGCTAAGCTGGAGAGAAGCTAACATACAATATGATATGCTCGGAAATAATCTTGAGATTGTGTATCCCGGTATTAGAGATGGATCGATTGCAATATATGGCTAATATACGGACATATGTTCGGGATTCTCTTTACAAGTCCACAATCAGTTTCCGATACTTTGTAGCCCTTTCTCGCTGTTTTTTTTTTAAAGTTCACTGGTGTTTTAAATATTTACCCTATCTCTCCATACCAAGTGAATCCTTGATTAAATAATTTCTTCAGGCATTATACAAATACTGCATTTTATTCCTGAATTTTGTAAGTTTTTCAAAGTATTAATCCAAAAATTTCTAAAATTCAAAAATAGACTAAATATGGAAAATTCTTTTGAATTATATATAAAGCCTATGAAAAAGGAAAAAAATTAAATAAAATATACATTTAAGTTCAAATGCCCTTATTATGAGTGCGGTTAATTAAACCCAAAGAAATGATAAGTAATCTCAATAGTTAGTAGACCTGATAAATTAGTAAATAGACTCCTCTCAAATTACCCTAAATATTTCTTATACGCTTCACACCTAATTTAAGCCCCCAAAACAAATCCCAGTTCCTCCCTCTACAGGGCAGGAACCTCAATCTTTGTATCATTTTAGCTGTAACTTCCAAAAAAAAAAAAAGGCTAAATCATTCTATTTTTCTCCGGAATAAGATTTATGCTTAGATTGGTAAATTACTGCTGGTGTGTCCCTGATCGTATACATGTGTGCAAAAAATTTAGCATGCCTTCTTTCAGTGACCTGCATCCTTCTTTTCCCAAACAAGCACACCACATGGTAAGTCACACTTTGAATATTGCAAGTAAGCAGTTATATCCATGAAAACAGTAGCATATAAATTTTTTAAAACCAAATAATCATAAAATCTATGCAATAACTCACCTGATCAGGAGATCGCTGAATGTTGATGGCAGCAGAACGTCTCTAAGCTTAATATCATTATCATATTCAAAATTTCTCAAGACTGTCTGTTTGTTGTGCGCAGGACAACAGCCCCTCTGAGGAATCCACCAACCAGGTGGAGACTGATGCAGCCGGAGAGTAACTATCACGACAAGAACAAAGAATAATAGAGAAAAACAATCAACACAGTATTTAACGAGGCTGCCTACCTCCTCGGGCAAGAGAGAGATCTTATTGATTTAACAATCAATTACAATTTATTCCTTCTTCAAGGAATTTTCAATGGAGATTTTCAGTGAGATACAATACATGAGAGCTCTATCCCTTATTTATAACTATAGAGTCTCAGAGGTTTAGGAAACCCCAATTGGATTTGACCCCTAACAGGAAAGGAGTCCAAATTCTAAAAAGAATCCAATTTCTAAAAAGAATCTAAATCCTAAAGAGAGAAATAATTCACCTGTTAGGAAACTCCACTTGTATCTGACTCCTTTTCAAAAACGAAGTCCGAATCTAAGTTGAAATACACAAGCTTCATCAAACTTTCATCTCCTCTCTCTCCGTACACTGTCCATGTTCTACACTGTCCATGTTCGTTCACCCCCTCAGGCATCTTCTCTTGCACAGCCTTCTTGACTCCCACAATCTGTGTGCGCTGAAGGGGAGCACTGAAGCATCTAACCTGAAAATTGACATTTTCAGTCGTATATTAACAAATTTAAAATGTTACAATAGAACTAAAGTTGCAAGTAAAAATATTCACATAAATTAGAGAAGTAAGCTTAATAATTAACCTGGAAGTCATTTAACTACTCATCACTTAGAGAATGAATATCCTTTTCAAAGCTCTTACACACCAAGGCTTTAAGAACTGCGTTTCTTGATCAAATAGTGGGGCAGGCAGATGAAGCACTGCCTTCTGAGCATAGTGGAAGGCTTCAGGACCCTGCAAAATTTGCATTGGCTAAATTGTAGAATATGAAGGAAATAAAACAAGAAAACAACACATCAAAAGGTGATATGACACATCATACACATTAGTTTGGTGAAGGCTCGCCTCAGGTATGCTGCAAAAAAAATGGCATGGAGATAATTTCACAGTGATTCTCTATCTTTGTGACATAACAACTTCTGTCATTTTTTATCAGAATACCAACCGACTCCACCCGGGCCTTCGTGAACAAACAAAAAAAAAAAAAAAGGGGAGGCATATGGTCTTTTCTTAACTAGTTTTTGTGTGTCATGTCGTCTTTTTATTAAGATTGTTCTGCCACTACATCTCTGTTATGTTTCTCTGTTGTCTTCATCAATGTCTTTGTGGCTGTATTTCTTACATTACATTAAGATTATATTAGATTAGGTCTTCAGTCATATTACCTAACCATAATAGATACCCAAGCGACATTGCTTTCAGGAATTTGAGTTCTTAATCCAAACTCATCTGCCCAAAACGCCAACGTCTTGAGATTTGAAAGTTATTTCCCTTTTTTTCATTGGAAGGATGACTTTATAATGAGTTATTGCAATGCATGAGGGCCAGCTCCTTGGGCTCTGTTACATAACATATCCAGAAAGATTCAAATTTTTAACCAAATAATAGCATGGCATTAAGAAAGTGAACGCCTTTCTGCTTTTACATCTTTTACATCAAGAAGGCCAGATTCATTTACAATCAACAAAAAAATAACGATATTACAATACAAATGTGGGACATTCTAGAGTTTATGGGTTGAGTAATAGAGAGAGTTTTGAGGTGTTGGGTGTATTTACTAATTATATGAGTGTACTAAATAATTGTTGTGATACAACTGTCATATCTCAAAAATTAATTTTATATTTTAAATTTTTTATTTGAGGGTAAAATTGTCTAAAAAAAATCTTAACTTATTTTTGGAGTTACTTTTCCTTTGAGCATTATAAATAATCTTGAAAAGGGTTATACATTATTACAAAAGAGATAAAATGAAGTGCACTAGAATTTCTTCAGAGTTCCAATTTCAGTGCCTTTAATTTAGAAACAAGATTGGACATTTTCATTATGTACTCCCTTATGTTTTTTTTGCCGTTGTAGCGCATATTTATCAGCTTGCTAAAATGCATGCTGGCGTCAACTTTATCCAATTTAATAAACTGGTCGGCTACTTCAGCTGAAAAACTCTTAGCACTGACTTTATCAGGCATAGAACCCCTAATAGTTATAGGAATAGTGTACTTTATGACCATTAGACACATCTTGTAAGATCTCTACCACTTACCATAATTGACCTTTTTTTTACTGAACTTTTATTAGTGATAGTAGAGATTCATCAATCTTTAAGGTGTACTCTAGGTTCATGAATCCAAGAACGATTTTTTAGGTGGTCTTACCACTACTTAAAGTTTGTACCATTCAATTTAAACTATATAAGTATACAATTTCTCATCAATTTAACATAAACATTGCATTTAACAAAACTCTACTGTAATAGCCATAAAAAATGAATCTCAAAAAATGTAACCAGTTTGACCGATAGAGCTGCCGGCCAAACTTTCAGAATAAGCTGTGTCTCTATATACCAACACTGTACTGGCCCAATATAGATACCCTAAAGTGTAGGTCCTATGTAAGAGAACAGCCTTCCTTTAGGCCGACTGTCACTTTATAGGATTGGTCCCAAAGTTTAAGTAATCTATATTGACTATATAATATATGTAATGACTCGGCCATAATAACAACCTTCATTTGGGCCGATTGCCACACGCATGTACACAAATTTGCGCATCTGGATTCTTGCTCCGCCATCGGACTAGTTGATGAGGGTAATGCAATATAGGCCTATAATGTGACAACCTTCCTTTGGGCGATTACATACACCAAGGTTCTCCCACTTGCATTACCCACATCAAGTATCTGAAGCTTTATATCATTCGGCCAAACAATAGTTTCCTTTGGGCCGGCTGTTGTCCGTATGAACTACATACGCAATTAAATAAGATCTTTTATAAATTTTTAACTTGAAAATGTATATATTTTTATCTGTGTGTTATCTACTGTTGTAAACATCAATATTCATCATGCTAGCACAATATAAGCAATAATATAAATATTAATGAAGCAGAAGTGTAATATCCTTAAGTTGAGATACTGTTTTTTTATTTTTAAAGTATTTATTGTGTTTGTACCATTATTTTTCCTCCTTGATTTTTTTCATACCCTTTATCCTATACCCATTTTCCCATTACCCTTTAATCCGTTATCCTTATTCATAAACCCAAACCTGTTTACCCATGATCCAAACAAAATACCCCAAATCAAATCCTAATCTCAACAAACTATATCATATCTTAAATCAAATCCCTAACATAATCCCCTTTTAATCCTAAACAACCCAATCAAATCCTAACAAAATTAATCCTAACTAATCAAATCCTAACTTATCTCCATCATCTTATTTTTCTTCCCTATCATCCCGCTGCACCCATTCGACAACACCCAGCCGAACCCCCATCCCCACATCTTTATCCTCTGTTCTCACACACCGTCACGCAACCAGCGCCTTCCTCGATGTCGTCAGATCCATCGTCGCCAACCATGGCCGACGCTCCTCCAGGGCAGCCCGGAGCCCAGTGTGAGCAACCCACACGCTACTCCCTGCCGTTAGTTTCCCAAAATAGTGTCAGAACACAACACTTCACCTCCTTGGCCTGCCGGATCTCCCGAGCCCCGTCATCTTGCTCGCACGTCCTCCAACACCCAGCCGGCCATGCTTCACCCACAACTAACTCTTTGACGAACCATGGCAACTGAGTTCGGCCAGCACAACCGAGCTCTCCTCCTGGCCGCGCCCGCGTGCAAGCAGCAGCCCACACCCCTCTTCCCTTTGGCCGTGAGTTCCCTTCCCCTTCCCTCTTTATATCTTTCTGTTGATTTTAAATTTACATGTATGATGTCTTTTAATAATTGTGAGAGTGTGTGTGATATATACATTTGTGTTATGAAAGTTTGCATATTAATATATGTGTGAGTTTGGGTTTTACTATGTGCATCGATGTGCGGGAGTGAATGCTTGCATGTGATGAGTGTGTGTTTTAATTATATTAATGGGTAAGTGGGATAATTATATATGTTAGTGTACTGTCAATGTGTGTATATAGTGTGTTTTGTGTGCGTATGCATGATTATCAATGAGTATGTATGTGTATACTCATATAGGTGTAGGTGTGTAAAGTATACGCGTATGTGTCCGTATGCACGTGTGGGTGTTAAGCGTGTATTTATGTTTATATGTATGTGTTGGCTGCGTGCTACAGTGTTTCGGACCCATTCGGTGAGATCCGAACCCAGCTACAAGAGATCCGACCCCAATTCGGATTTGTGCTCGTTATGTACCCGATACGTAGGCAATTCGAAGACCGACCTATGAGATGATCCAAAGATCCGTAATAGTTCGTGCAGTGAAAATCAGACGGCGATTTGGTTCTGAAACCGCGTCATATCATGTGAGTGTTTGCTTTTGTCTTTTCCTTATTTACCGTTGTCAATAAATACTTGTGTTTTAATCATTATCATTTCATGTGACCATTTGAGATATTTTGCTAGTATTGTCACTTGTATCACTTCATGAGACATTATTGATTGTTCACCTTATTTGTGTAGTTGATATAATCTTATATCAGTATCATTTCATGTGTTGGTAAATACCGTTGTTGGCTTAGGCCTAGTATGGATATACTGTAGACCGGATTTTCTAGTAACTGACCTAGCTGTGACAAATCCCAGAACATATATACATATTGATTTTGAGGTTGATGGATTCTTGATAGAGGTTAGAAATCTATTCTAGGTGTAATGATTTTCAGTCATATTATTTAGTGACACATTTTGAAGGTAACCATTGTAATATTACTATTTTAGAAATTTTTAAGAAATTGTTTAAAGCCTTGATCATACACACCAACAGGTATATTAGTCGACTTGGCCTTCTTTGAGTCGACTAATACTTCTTCTAGTCGACTTACCTTAGTCCTTTAGTCGACTTGGTGACTATTCAGAAAGTTATCGACTCTCTGGTTGTTGACTGTAAGCAGTATAGTCACTTGCATTTACCATAGTCGACTAATACTCCTATACTAGTCGACTTATCATAGCCTTAGTCGATTAAGTGTCTGTTCAGAAAGTTATGTACTCTCTGTTGCTGACTATTACTTTTATTAATCGACTTTCCTCTCCTATTAGTCGACTTACACTTTTTATAGTCGACTTATCTCTTTTGCTAGTCGACTAACCCAGCCCAAACCTTCTATACTAGTCGACTTGCTTACCACCCTAGTCGACTATTTTTAGTTCTGATTGCTGTTTTAGATGTCTTATGGATTGAGAACTTTATCTTTTAGTTATGATCTTGGTTATAGTTGGATTAATCTGGTCTTGAGGAATAGGCATTGATTTGGTTGACCTGACCTTATAGATCTTAGATATATATCTGATATGTTACTGACTTTTGGGATCTTATGATTAACCTTGATAGAGTGAGAGGGTGTGATGATTTTGATCAGACTAGAGTGTGAAAATCTGATTAGGTGTATCAGAACATTTGTTATTGAGAGACAGATATTTGGTGATGATTTACTATATCAGACACCTTGACATGGATTAATACTTGACGTTCGGGATGACTATTGAGGCTATGGTTCATGATGACTATTGAGACTATGAGTAGACGGATTAGCTATTGTGATATGCAGTACAGGTATATGTGATATTGATCAGTTCTAGCTTAGACTGTCCATTGAGCAGTATCTGAATTCGTTATTGTATGGATTCATGTTATTAAAAGTACTGAGAAAATATTGTCGGACCGTAACACTTCCATTGTTCTACCGTTTACACGGTAATATTATTCATATTGTTATTGTTACATTGATATTGTTACTGTCACTGTATCGTCCCAATAAATGAAATAACATGGATATTGATTATTATAAATAATAATGTAAATTGACAACTTACACCGGGATTTGAAAAATTGATGGAGGAGACAGCGTCTGTATTTTGGGTGGACTTAGGATACAGGTTGCGCAGCCGAGATATGGTTCCACTGCAGGGTTCCGGGGGATGACTGACATCCCGTATTGTTCATATTGTCATTATTATTGACACATTATTATTGTTATTGTTATTGACTACCTAGCATAGGATCTGGTTCAGCACCAGGTAATTGGGCCGTGGTTGCGGGTATGTACGGAACCCACTTAAAGCATGGACAATATCTCTTCTATTAATTTCAATAACTTAGGATGTTGATTGACACGTGTGGTAGGCGTAGTATGTGATGCGTCTACTGCATGTGGCAATTGGTGTTCGCTGACATAATAACTGATAATAAATTGTTTATAGCATATTGTGACTGACTATAACCACCTGACTGTACATATATATTGATAGGCATATACTTGTACACATGACCGGATTGTATACCAAACTAGTGACATTGCTAGGACACACATTTTGACATCAGTGGTTTCCTTTTATCATGATACTAGTTATATATTATTCATAACTTTGTTCTTGATATTGATTATGTTGTTATCTTTTATTTCAGTTATCATGTTATTGATTTCATTGTTATTATGCACGAGCATCTTTCTTTTTACACACACACTCACTAGGTCGCTTCTGACGACCCTGGATTCGCACGTCCAGGGTTTTGGACATTTTCTTATAGCTTGTTCAGGTGTTCGTATGATTGTACGCTTCGCGAGGAGATTGGAGTTTCTCCGTTTTGATTCTGGTATTCCTTCCTCTTTTATTCTTATTTCTGTACTTTTCTTAATTTCATGTATATCAGATTCAGTTCTTATTCCAGTCCTTTTATATGATATCTGTTGGCCCAAAGGCCTTCCACCCTAGTTTTGATGATGATTAACTCATGTAGTTATGTTTACTAATATTCTTGTGATTTTAAGTTTCAGATCATTAACCAAGATATTAGTTGGTGATTAGCTTCAACAAAGGTGTTTCGAAGCTTTTCATGGTGATTACAGGGCCAAAGCTTCATTATCACACATTGCCTAGCCCATGGATGGAGTTTTGGAGCAAGTCAACTTGAAGATGAAGATCATCAAGAAGACTTAGGTATCCATAGTTTAGATAGTGTGTTTTAGATCCATTTGTAAAGCTTAGTATAGTTGATATGCTCTAGTGCACTAACACACACGTTTTATGTTTTGGATTTGGTTTTCATGAATAGTAGATCAAAACAAGTTTACTTTATTTCTATGTATATTAGATATGTTCTAGATATACATACATGCTTTAAACTTGCTAGACAAACTTATTTTGACTTTCCTATTCATGTATTGAAAAATCAAGTTTGATAAAAATACAAGTGTTGGTTTTGATAAAATTTGCAAGACCCAAAAATGAATTGATATGATTGATATATGTCTTGAAATTTTATCACTTGTTTGTGTTTCAATATAAAATGCTAAAACAAGTTTTGTGGATTTTTAGAAGATTTAAAAGATTTTTTAAAATATTTTTAAACTGTTTTTCTGACCCAGATTTCTGTTCCAGGCTTCAATCAGTCGACTAAGTCAACTGACCTAGTCGACTTGGCTGAAGTCGGTCGACCGGGCCGGTCGACCGACGTGCACAAATCTGTGCACGTTTGGAGACACTGGGACGGTCGACCGTCCGGGTCGACCGAAACTGAGAGCAGTGCTCTCTGTTTGTTTGGGTCGACCGGGCGGTCGACCGGGTTTGCCCAACGGTCAAAAATATGACCGTTGGCGGTCGACCGGGCGGCCGACCGCCAAGCCTGTCAGGCTGCCACATCAGCCTAACGGCTAGTTTCTGGTTTGGACTATATAAACCCCATCTCTTTGGGTTTTTGGTTAAGGTTTTTACAAGAGAAAAATTCCCAGTTTTCCTGAGTTTAAAACAAGTTTTAAAAAGAGTTTTTGGGCTTTAAACTTCTCATCTTTATTGTTTTGGGTTTTTGGAAAATCAAAGAAAACTAGGGTTTTGGGAGATTGTATTGATTTTCATTTTCTATCATTTACAAGAGATTTCCCTAGTAGTTTTTCTTTGTTGCTTGTTTCCAAAAACACCTAGTTTTTCCACTTGAGCTATATCTTCTATCCTAATCTATTTAGGATCTTGTTTTGTGGAAAAAGAAAAAGGAAAGAGGTTTGTGGTTGAAAGAGACCACCTATTGTAAACCCTTGATTTCTTGGTTGCTCCCTCTTTGGTAGAGGTTGAGGTTGTGTAATTGGGTTGTTGGTTTGCTCCCTCTAGTGAGAGGTGGAGTTTGGTTGTAAACCCTCTTCGGTAGAGGTGTTGTTGGTTGTATTGGCTACGGGCCTACCCCTCGGTTGTGAGGTGATTGTTTGAGAGAGGAGTTTGGTACTCCTAGAGTTGTAACAAATCCTCTTCGGTAGAGGTTCCCTCGGTGGGAGATAGTGGATTGGAAATCCTACACGGTGGTGTAGGCGGGGATGTAGAGCTAGGGGCTCGAACCTCGAAACATATCTTGGCCTTTGCGTTCGATCCATTGTCTCTCAACTCTCTCTCTCTTTATATTGTGCATAGCATCATTCATTCATATTGTCATATCATTCATTGCTTGTGTTGCCTTGCATTATTTCATATTGCTATTCATCCTTATATGCTTGGCTTGATTGTGTGTGTGCCTCACTTGTACTTAATCAACAAGAGTTTCACATAGCACCTCAACCCATTCAAGGAGAATCAAGAGGAGTTAGTCCAGAGCCCTTCACGGGGAATTCGGCTACACTTGTTGATTGTATTAAGTGTGATTGCAAAATTTGCATTAGCTTCCGCATTTAGCGCATTTAGTTCTTAGATTAGCACTTACACCTATTCACCCTCCCCACTCTAGGTGTTTTTTCAATTAGTATCAGAGCTAGTGCTCCTGATATTAGGCTTAACATCCTAGGAGTGAGATCCATTTGGTTGCTAATCTATTGTTTGCATTTGCTTGTTCGCACACTCATATAGTTTGCCATGGACTTCATGACCCCACCTAGCTTTGACCCTTCCAACATTGTTGTTTGGAAGTATAGGATGTTCATGTACCTAAAGACCCTAGGTTTGCATGTCTTTCTTGCGGCCACCAAGAAATGCTATCTTAGAGATCGCAATCATATAGGGGCCAATGCACAAGCCCTTGAGGCCATTAGAAGTACTTTACCTAAAGATTATCTTTTGTGTGTTTCTAACTTTGATTCCGCTTTTTTAGTGTGGAACAAGTTGACAACAACCACCACCTCCGAGCTTCTATTGCCAAATCAATCGGAGGAATCTAGTGGAGAATCCGACTCACAATGCTTGATGGTCTAAGGGAATGACTCCCTTGAGGTACATTCGGAACCCCACTTAGATTGTGATGATAGTGCTAGTTTTTCATGTAATGAGAATATTGATCCCCATGCTTTGAATGAAGAACTATCAATTGTTTGTGAAAAGTTAATAGAAAAATATATGATTTTGAAAAAGAAAAGTCTAGAAATTGAAAAAGAAAATAAAAGTTTGCATTCTAGACTTGATTGTGTTTTGCAAGAGAAGGTTGAGGTTTATAATGAAAGGGATTCATTAAAATCTCAACTTGAACTTGCACTTAAAGAAAATGAATTTTTAAAATCTAAAAATGATTGCCATGCAATTTTGAAGAAAAATGAAAATTTATCTTCTAAAGTTGATTTTGTTTTAAAAGAGAATGTTGCCTTGAAAAACAAAATAATTTCTATTTCTAATGATTTAGATGTGTGTTTAAAGAAAAATATTGTTTTGCAAAATAATATAGATGCACATGTTTGTCATGCTAGTGTAGCTTTTTCATCTAGTCTACCTAATGCATGTACCTCTTCTTCTAAGATTAATGATGATATTTGTATGTTAAAGAAGAGAGTAGATTGTTTCGGCTCCACTATGAGCCAATGTGTCATGAACCACACACGCTTGGAATCCTTGGTTCGAAAGAAACAAGTTCCAACCTTTATGCATGCACACCCTCCACGGCATACACATGCTCCACACGGACACACCCATCACAAGTATGCTCATGTGTACACTTGTACACTTTGTGGACGTAAGGGCCACCTTGCTAAATTTTGCTATGATAGAATACATGTTGAGAATTTAGCAAATAAGTTTATTTGGGTTAGAGAAGGGACTAACCCCATGGACCCAATAAGATGTGGGTACCAAAAACCACCCCTCCTTTGTTTAATGTAGGTGTGGGCTCTCACATGACGTGAGAGTGATGACACCTTGGAGTGGATGCGTTCCGTACTTAAAGGAAATCAATTGGATGCATCACTTTCAAGGGAAGATTTGGTGGAGAGGACCACCATATTTTGGAGACAAGGAGAGTTGCTTCTTCGGTTTTGGTAACAATCCTTTACTCCCATTTATTGTTTACATGCTTTCCATTTCATTGTTTATAGCATGTTTTTGATGTCTATGGATTAGTATGTAAATACCATATTTATTAGATCCTTGACATACATGTATAGTATTTGAGACACACATGCTTATATGAACTCATTCTTAATGTTCTCACTTTTGTTTAAGGTATAATGTACATCATGAATCTAATACATGTGAATTTACATAGTAATCATGTTTTAGTTTTATCATGATGATTTCTATATTGTGTTTTGATGCTTCATGTTAAGATTACTTATTTAGATGTTAGTTTTCATTAAGACTAAGATTTATACTTGTACATATAGTGGGCCACAAATAAATCTATATATGTTGGGCTTGATTGCTTATTTGTTCCTATTAAATGTGCTAGTATAGTCTAGTTTTGATGATTCATACATTTCAAACTTGTATTCCATTTTTTGATTTGTTTTATGAGTTTTCACTTCATGTATATGTTTGTATTGCCAAACTTTAAGATATACATGTATACCCCTTGAGTCATTTGCCCTTCATGCAAATCTATATATGGACTCAAATTGTGTTTAGGGATATGTATGTATACTTATTGTGTTGACAATTCATACATATACCATGAAATGAAATTTATTTTGGTGAAGATTTAGTTTTTCTTGTTTTTGTGTTTTTAATTGTTTAACTTCATGTATACGTCTATCTTGTCCAAACTATTAGATATACATGTTTATCCTTTTGAGCCACGTGCCTTAATGCATATACTTTGTGGACTCGTTGTGTTTTGGATATGTATGTATACTTTAGTTTGTATTAGACATACATATACCTTGAAGATTAAATAAGTTTTAATGATTTTCATATTTTGATGTTTTCATGTTTTCTTGTTTTAAGGAATAATTGAGCTTAATGAAAATTTTCATGATTATGATATTCACACTGTATTTGTACACTCACTTTTATTGCTTTCTCATGTTTTGTTTTCATGAGTTAAAATTGTGCTTAATTGGATTAGAGTGTTGATTTTCATGTGGATTTCTTATTTCATGAAAACTATTTTGTTTTATTCCTTACTTGAAGGATTTCGTACTAGTTTAAAAGATTTTCAAACCAAGCTTATTTTCAAATCTATTTTTGAAAACCCTACCCTTAACGGGAGGTTGGATGGGAGTCCATGCCTTGTATGTTTATATTGAAAATCTTTTTAAACGTGTGCATGAGATGGGTGGATTAGTTATATGAGTTATACCATACTTTTATTGTTATGTCAATTGGTATCATTGAACTCTTTCAATTGGTATCAATTTGATTCTTTTGTATACTCATATGTTTATTGTGTATGTATGTTTTCAATTGGTATCATCTATTGGTGATTGGTACTCATTCTATTTCATACACATATAATTGTTTTATTTGTGCTATTATATTTCTATATCTTAAGCACAAATCTTGTTTATGCTAGAGCTTGAGTTTCAACTATTACTTCAATTGATTCATTTTTCAATTGGTATCTTTATTCAAGCTTATTTTAAAAAAAAAATTATGCATAGGCTTGTTAAAATAAGAGTATCCATAGTTTGTGTTGGTATTTCATAAAGGGGGAGAAAATTTGATTTTCATATTTCAATTGGTATTTAGTTCTCCACTCCCTTACTTTATGATAGAAAATAGTCGTTTCAATTGTTTATATGACTTAAAAAAATACTATCTTATTGATATCAAGATGTTTTGTGTTTTAAATTGGTATCTAAAAATTTTGTTTAAAAAAAATATTCAAAAGTTTTGATTTACATTGCCTATATGCAAGGAGAGCTTAACATCTCTTCCACATATAGATTCATATTGAGTATATCTTGTATTGAAGAGCTTAACATCTCTTTTTTATGTGGTACACGTGTGTAGGGGGAGCTTCACATCTCCTCTTATGCATTACATAATGTGTGTTATGTGAATTAGGACTTAACATCCCTCCTTCATGTAATGCATATGTGTAGGGAAGCTAACTTAGCATCTTCCTCTTCATGAATGTATATAGCATATAATATTTATTGATCTTTATTTATTTTCAATTGGTATCAAGATGCTTCATTGACATATTTTCAATTGATATCCAAATTGATTGTCACCCCTTATTGACTTTGTTTTTTTTGTTTTAGACAAAAAGGGGGAGAACATTGTTTGTATTGTTTTGATTGACAAAAAGGGGAAGAAAGATTTTTACCCCTCATTTATTGTTTTGATTGTTTACCCCTTTGTTGATGATTGACAAAAAGAGGGAGAATAATTTGTGGTTTATATATGCATACTTATGTTTTTGCATATATTAAGTTTTATTGGTATCTAGAGCATCTAGTGTTTTTGCTAATGTTTTATTAATTTAATTGGTATCTAGAGCTTCTAGAACATGTTTGTGTGTTTTATGCATGTTGATGCATACATGTTTATGTACTTTCATTGCATATCTTTTGTTTATTTGTTTATGCATGAGTTAAGGGGGAGCTTCTTTGAAGCTTAACTTTAATCCATGCATATATAACTCCATGAGTTTTGTCATCATAAAAAAGGGGGAGATTGTTGGCCCAAAGGCCTTCCACCCTAGTTTGATGATAATTAACTCATGTAGTTATGTTTACTAATATTCTTGTGATTTTAAGTTTCAGATCATTAACCAAGATATTAGTTGGTGATTAGCTTCAACAAAGGTGTTTCAAAGCTTTTCATGGTGATAACAGGGCCAAAGCTTCATGATCACACATTGCCTAGCCCATGGATGAAGTTTTGGAGCAAGTCAACTTGAAGATGAAGATCATCAAGAAGACTTAGGTATCCATAGTTTAGATAGTGAGTTTTAGATCCCTTTGTAAAGTTTAGTATAGTTGATATGCTCAAGTGCACTAACACACACGTTTTATGTTTTGGATTTGGTTTTCATGAATAGTAGATCAAAACAAGTTTACTTTATTTCTATGTATATTAGATATGTTCTAAATATACATACATGCTTTAAACTTGCTAGACAAACTCATTTTGACTTTCCTATTCATGTATTGAAAAATCAAGTTTGATAAAAATACAAGTGTTGGTTTTGATAAAATTTGCAAGACCCAAAAATGAATTGATATGATTGATATATGTCTTGAAATTTTTATCACTTGTTTGTGTTTCAATATAAAATGCTAAAACAAGTTTTGTGAATTTTTAGAAGATTTAAAAGATTTTTCAAAATATTTTTAAACTGTTTTTCTGACCCAGATTTCTGTTCCAGGCTTCAATCAGTCGACTAAGTCAACTGACCTAGTCGACTTGGCTGAAGTCGGTCGACCGGGCCGGTCGACCGACGTGCACAAATCTATGCACGTTTGGAGACACTGGGACGGTCGACCGTCCGGGTCGACCGGAACTGAGAGCAGTGCTCTCTGTTTGTTTGGGTCGACCGGGCGGTCGACCGGGTTTGCCCAACGGTCAAAAATATGACCGTTGGCGGTCGACCGGGCGGCCGACCGCCAAGCCTGTCAGGCTGCCACATCAGCCTAACGGCTAGTTTCTGGTTTGGACTATATAAACCCCATCTCTTTGGGTTTTTGGCTAAGGTTTTTACAAGAGAAAAATTTCCAGTTTTCCTGAGTTTAAAACAAGTTTTAAAAAGAGTTTTTGGGCTTTAAACTTCTCATCTTTATTGTTTTGGGTTTTTGAAAAATCAAAGAAAACTAGGATTTTGGGAGATTGTATTGATTTTCATTTTCTATCATTTACAAGAGATTTCCCTAGTAGTTTTTCTTTGTTGCTTGTTTCCAAAAACACCTAGTTTTTCCACTTGAGCTATATCTTCTATCCTAATCTATTTAGGATCTTGTTTTGTGGAAAAAGAAAAAGGAAAGAGGTTTGTGGTTGAAAGAGACCACCTATTGTAAACCCTTGATTTCTTGGTTGCTCCCTCTTTGGTAGAGGTTGAGGTTGTGTAATTGGGTTGTTGGTTTGCTCCCTCTAGTGAGAGGTGGAGTTTGGTTGTAAACCCTCTTCGGTAGAGGTGTTGTTGGTTGTATTGGCTACGGGCCTACCCCTCGGTTGTGAGGTGGTTGTTTGAGAGAGGAGTTTGGTACTCCTAGAGTTGTAACAAATCCTCTTCGGTAGAGGTTCCCTCGGTGGGAGATAGTGGATTGGAAATCCTACACGGTAGTGTAGGCGGGGATGTAGAGCTAGGGGCTCGAACCTCGAAACATATCTTGGCCTTTGCGTTCGATCCATTGTCTCTCAACTCTCTCTCTCTTTATATTGTGCATAGCATCATTCATTCATATTGTCATATCATTCATTGCTTGTGTTGCCTTACATTATTTCATATTGCTATTCATCCTTATATGCTTGGCTTGATTATGTGTGTGCCTCACTTGTACTTAATAAACAAGAGCTTCACATAGCACCTCAACCCATTCAAGGGGAATCAAGAGGAGTTAGTCCATAGCCCTTCACGGGGAATTCGGCTACACTTGTTGATTGTATTAAGTGTGATTGCAAAATTTGCATTAGCTTCCGCATTTAGCGCATTTAGTTCTTAGATTAGCACTTACACCTATTCACCCCCCTCTAGGTGTTTTTCAATATCATGCGTGGGTGCTTATATGTAATATTGCAGTGATCGTTGATATATTATGGTTTAGATTTATAGCTCGTTTCAGATTACTTTAGGCTTAGTACGCGTGGGGTATTTTTCTCGCCTATATACGTCACCGACTCTTGTCACGACTCCGTTTCCACGTATTTTGGGAAGCGGGACGTGACAAGAAGCATGTAAGGGTACACATAACCATGATAAATAAATACTTCAATGCCTTCTTTATGTTAAATAACTACTATTTTGTCATGTCTTATGCCTGTAATACTGTAGTGCTCGTTAAGAGCTTCGAAACGGTTATTTACATGCTCAAAACAGAGGTCGGATGAGCCCGTAACGGCTAATTGAAGTTTCTATTGACATAACGGGTCTGCAATGCGTATCGGGTCAATGGTTAAGTTATTGGTTTTCTTTCTTATTGGGCCGGGTTTAAAGAATTGGATAAAACCTAATTAATTTAATGTGAGATTAATTGGGATTAAGTTTCTTTTTTTGACTAGAATTCTATCCCAAAATTTTCTTTCTTTTTAACAAAAAAGAATTAAAAAAATAATAACATACAGAAAAAATTTCAAAAAATATATAAATAATTCAATTTATCATCTCCAATTTAATTCAATTATTTGAGACAAAAAAAATAATCTTTATTGAATTAAACAAAGAGATACATAATTTTCATAGATCGAGATCAAAAAATTTTACTTTATATCCCGATGATCCGATAAAGAGGAGGCACTGATACCAATTGTTAAATCTAATTTTATTCCATACAAGATCCCTTACATGCATAGCTTATTTATCATGATCAAAGGGAACAAAGGTTTTACGCATATCTAATTCCATCGGATACCGTAGGTTGCACGATCTCGAGGACGCCGGAGTTGAGGGAGAGGATTCTTCTCTCCAGCCACCAAGTTCTCTACTTTATCCTTAGAGGAGATGAGAGGCCTCCAAGAAAGAGATTGTCATTGTAGTGGAGAGAGAACCCTACCCATGATATATATAGCATTAAGGAACCCTAATTCAACTCATCATAGATCTAGGCCCTTGATTTATAACGCGAGTTCCACACGGTAGATGAGTTCCACATTTTAATTTAAATACACTCATGGCTAAGTGTAATTGAAAACGTGTCTAGACTCAAACCATTTAGGCTTGATCAATTCTTTATTGGATCAAACAACATAGGTTAAGTGGGTGAGTGTAGATATCTAATTGATTTGATTAGGCCCAAATTAAATTAGACTTTAAAACATAATAAGTCTAACAGGAAGTACTTTACTTCATTAAGATGGGTTCGAACATGCTTCGTAACCAAGAGTAAGCGTATGAAACCCGAATGCTTCCTAATCCAAGGGTAAGCACTGAGTATAAAAGATAATAAATCATCATCTATCTCAACCACACCTTCATTATTATGCCTTGTGATATCATCTTCAGTTGGAGTGTAACAGACTTCTTTCGTCAAATGGTTAAGTAGATGATTGAAATCCATAGAATTTCTATAGTGGAAGCTTTGAATTAATTGTTTTAATTCATTAAGTAAATGATATATTTACAAGGAGAATTTTAAGGTGTTTACCAACTAAAGTGAGATTTTTAAGAAGATTAAATGCTATAAAACCGTTCGAGGAGTTTGAAGGAGGTGAAACATTAAACAGACGCATTTTCTAAACAAGATAATAGTTTACAAAGTACAACCCTTCAAATTAATAATCCCTCTAAATCAATCTCAAGGGTGGATCCCAAGAATATTAATTTAAAGGGGTTCTACTGTACAATAATAAAATTTTTTGGCATTGACAAGAGATTGGAACGCAAATCCTGCTTGCACACCAAACTAAAACCTATAATTCACAAAAAAAAAAAAAAAAAAAATAAATTATGGTGAGTATCACAAGTAGAAGCGCAAAAGTTGCATTCTCACTTGAAGCAAAAAATAAAAATAAAAGAGTGGAGTATTTCTTGTGTAATTCCCCCATATTTACCATTCCAAAATAGCAACCGGCACCCAATTTCCACTCCCTGCTATTAGACGCCATCAGTGCACAGACTACAGACTGCGACGTAGGAACCAACTTATCATGTTCTATACTCGGTACTTTATCGTAATTATACGCAACCCCTAACTCTCGTCAAAAACATCTATAAATCTTAAACCTGCCACTGCCAGTGGAATCATACCCCTCACCCAATCAAACGACGGTACTTAGATTGACGCGTGGGCCCCACGCCTAACATTTGCACAGGGGCCCACATGTCATTCTATGGAAACCATTTGGGAGTACACGTATCAACAGCTGCCTTCCTCTTCCCTCCTAATTCGTCATATTTACCTAAAAATACCCTTCTCTTTTAACTCCCCATCAGATAATTATTATATTATATTTATATTATATTTTATATCTTATCGAATCTAATATTTCCAAGTGAGGCAATAAATCACGACACCCGCGATTCCTCAATCTCCTCAACGTTATACCCCCCATCTTAGCACCGATCCTATCTGTAAAAATCTCCTTTTTAAAACACCAGAGCAAAGTTTCCCTTCATTATGTTGGAATGACGACGATGGCGACGGAGAGCGAGGAGCGAAACGAAGCAGATCCGCCGCCGCCGCTGGCGACGATGAAGGCTGAGAAGGCCGCCGCCTCCGGAGGTGCTGTTCTGATCACGGTGAGGGACGAGGGCGGCGAGGGGAACGGCAAGGGGCCTAGGGCTGACGTGGCGAGAGGAGAGGAGGAGGAGGCCGAGGAGTTTGAGAAGGTGTGCAGGATCTGCCAATTGAGTTCGGATCGGGCGGCGGCGGAGGGGGCGGAGTTGATTCTGATCGGGTGCGGGTGCAAGAACGAGCTCGGGACTGCGCATCGCCACTGTGCTGAGACTTGGTTCCGATTGAAGAGGAACAGGTATTTTCTTGGATGATTTTAATACCAATATCTTTTTATTTTTTAAATAGAAAGTTGATATTTTTAGTTTAAACAATGAGCAAAATAATCCAAATTTAGGCATTTTAAGTACATTTGACAAAGAGAGTATTTATTTTGAGCGAACTGCTCAGTTTTAGGGATTCCACATGGCAAAAACAATGATTATAAAAGCATTCCCCTCACTCAATCAACATAAAATTTGTTCCAGCTTATCCAAGGATGGATGTCTCTATTGAGAGGGTGGGGAACACGATACAATGAAGACATCATCAAATACCGACCTTCCCGTGTATTTATTGTTTAGCTTTGTTTTTTAAATGTACAAGGGCTCCTTAAGAGAGCATTAGGGGGGGGGGGGGGGGACCAAGACGACAAAATGGCAGGTGTGGAAGGTATCAGGGACCCTATATGCTTCCAAAACACCAAAGCAACAGAGACAACGAACGAGTAAGTCGTAAGAGTCCTCATCAATTTATGGCCTCTTCATATTTCTGCTCTCTTTTTAAGGAAGTAATCATTTTGTTTACCTGAGATGGTAGTTATTATCAACTGTCAAAATTTAGAATATACAAGAACTATCAGTTAGTAAAGCACGGTAATTATGAATAAAAGTGCGGATTGTAAAAGGAAAATTGGAAATGAAATTCTTTCCATATATGTATATCAGATATATCCAAACCTTCTGGCATCTTTTACTCTGTTTATTGTTGTATATATAAACAAAGCACAAAATTAATGTAAGGATCAACACAATATCTCATTGAGAGTGAAAAAAAATTCAATGTGTTGCCTTAACATTCTGACGCACGGTGTCACCTCATGATAGAAGGCTCTTGCACCAAAGGTGGAAGTTTTTTACATATAAATGATGCCTCCAAAATAAAAAAGAAAAAGAAATTAGCTGTTGCTTCTGCTCAGCTTTAGTTTTCAGCTCTCATTAAGGAAGAACCATTTTGATCAGACACAAATTATGCCTTTTTAAGTCTCCAAGTTCAAGGCCCCTTCTTCTTAATTGAAAGTTCTAAAAAAGTTTCCTTGAAAAGATCTTCATTTTCCATAATTGGAGACATAGAATTGATTGTTTCTTGACACGAAGGTGGGTTACATGGCCTTACTCTCTTGGGCCATTTTTGCTAATTATGGACTTCTGTATGTTTTCCAAATGTATTTCAAATTAATTTGTTTCTCTGAACAAATAACTAGACATTTCATTTTGAAATCTGCATAAACTGTATCTTGGCTTTGTTGCATCCAATCTTTTTCATCACGCAATATGAATTTTCTTGCACCTTTTGCCTTTCATGTAAAGATTTATATTTATATTTGAAGCTTTATTAAGCTGAGTTGGTATGGTAACTGTTTGTTAGGTAAATTTGTCCTTGTTCTTAGCAATTGCATTTTTTTGTTGATATTTAAAGCAACCCTATAATGGAAGAGCTTAATATAAAAATGCTTCTATAATGTGAATACACGATCTTCTAGCTATTGGTAATTTTCTATTATCTTTTTGACTAGAGATTTTAACTAATTGATATGCCAACTTTTCATTTTCTATTGCATTGCCTGTCTGCCCTAGTAAGGTTGAAACTTGATCTTTGAGTTTCCGTGCCTCTAGTCTGATAACCAATTTCCAGTTCAGTTTTGTACTTAAATCCAAGAAGAATCAATAACTTGAGTTTCTATGGAAATTAAATGCCAGTTTGGAACCATTATGTTGGGATTGTACTTAAATTATATTGTTCCACTAAGGTTGAAACTTGACCTCAAGTTTCCATGTCTCTAATTTGGTCATCTATTTTGAGGTCATATTTCTCCTTATATGAGAACAGTCAACAACTTGAGTTTGTAGAGAAGTTAGTTTCATAACGTACAATGAAAGGAGCTTGGATATTGTGGCATTGGGATTAGACCTTGTGAACTTGATGGAACTCATATTGTCATGCTTCTTGCTTTGATCACCACTTCCTCCGTCAATACGCCTTCCTAGTAAGGGACTATGGTTTTTAACTCGTTGTGTCATAAACAATATTTTAAATAGCAGAAAGCGTAGTGTAGCGGGTAGGTAAATTTAAGCACTAAAGCGAAAAACGGCAGTTAAAATGGGATGTATTTAAATAAATATATTTAAATAAATAAATATATACATACAAAATTTATGTGTATGTATACATTAGATGTACCTTAAAAAAATTAAAACAATAGAAAGTTCATATTTGTGAAAGAGAAAAAGATATAAAGTGTTATTTAAGTCATAATTGAAATAAAGTGTTGAGAAAAAGTTAATTTCTTTGAAGCTACATCAGTGCTTAAGATAAAAAAAACTCAAATATTATACTTAAACTTGAAACTTGAAAGTGGAATACATTCAAAAAAATTCAATGTGAAGGGGAAAAATCATGAAAATTGTAGCGGTGTTCGCCTTTTTAGACAAGAATCGGTGGTAGGTGGGATACTTTTCTAAAGCGGGTTGGATTTTCTTCACATAATGGGTTTTAAGAGGATCTTTTAGTGTTAACCCATCTTTTGTCCATTTTTTCTTGGTACAAAGCCTCCTTTAGAGAGTTTGCGGGGCGCTAAAGCAGTCGCTACAACTTTCACCCATCTTCCCATCCAACATAGTAGTTTACTACCATTACGCTAAAGCAGCCGCTAAAAACACTGTTTAGAATGCTGGTTATGGATAGACCTTCCGTTGTTTGATATCATTACACTAGGATTAGATCTTGATGAACTTGATGGAACTCAGCTTTGCATTCTCTTGCTTTGATCATCAGTCGACATGACTTTCCACCAAGGATTTTAAATCATAGGTGAGTTGCAGAATTTCTAATGTCTTCTGGTAACAATCTTGTTGTAACTAGTTTCTACAGAACAGTAGGACAATTTTGTTCGCCTTTTTAGACAAGAATCGGTGGTAGGTGGGATACTTTTCTAAAACGGGTTGGATTTTCTTCACATAATGGGTTTTAAGAGGATCTTTTAGTGTTAACCCATCTTTTGTCCGTTTTTCTTGGTACAAAGCCTGCTTTAGCGAGTTTGCGGGGCGCTAAAGCAGTCGCTACAACTTTCACCCATCTTCCCATCCAACATAGTAGTTTACTACCATTACGCTAAAGCAGCTGCTAAAAACACTGTTTAGAATGCTGGTTATGGATAGACCTTCCGTTGTTTGATATCATTACACTAGGATTAGATCTTGATGAACTTGATGGAACTCAGCTTTGCATTCTCTTGCTTTGATCATCAGTCGACATGACTTTCCACCAAGGATTTTAAATCATAGGTGAGTTGCAGAATTTCCAATGTCTTCTGATAACAATCTTGTTGTAACTAGTTTCTACAGAACAGTAGGACAACTTACCTCATATTAAGTTGAAGGGAGAACACAAGATTTTCTATGTTTCCAACTCTATCATTTACCACTTTTTGTTTATTATCACATCCGAAGATATCTCTTTTCTACTGTATCATGTTCTCTTGTGAATAAGAAAAAGGCTTTGGTTTTGGGCTCATCAATTTTAAGGCTTCGTGATGTACTTAAATCCACATTTCAGGCATTTGAACTTGGTGAGAATTCATTTTTGACCAGCTTAGCAGTATCCTCTTATGTATGAAACACAGATACCGTTTTGGATTGAAATTTATATACTTTTTTAGGGATTATATAATTCAAGATGAAGTAGGCTCATGAATCAAAAAAAAACATATGACTCTTTTATAGCCATGAACAACCAAAGTTAAGAAAATTTGAAGTGTTTTTGTTGAGTTAGCTGTGAACGTGAATGTGTGGCTGACTGAAAACAAATTTGGAGGACTCGGTTGCATGTCCTGAACTTAATCCTTTCAATAAACTGTGTATACATTTTGCAATTTTCTGTTAAAACATATGGATTTTTCTTGGATGGAAAGGAGACACATTCATGAGTATAACTTGGTGACAATTCATTTTTGACACAGACCAAAGAGTCTTTGCTTCAGACTCATGCAACACCCAAGTTAACACAGACCAATGAGCTTTCAAACAAGTGTTTATTGTTGTTTACTTTGCATTTCTGAGGTTTTCACTGTAATCATTTAGAAAGAAGATCCATGAGACTAAAAATATATAGTATATTTTGCTGTCTATTTGTCTATTGTCATTGTATGTTCCTTCCCAATTGTTTTGATGGGTCATGTCCTGCAATCATGGTTACTGTTACAACCCTTACAGACAATCATAGATCATGACTCATAGATCATGACGTGCAGCACCAACCCTTGAGAAAGAAACCCACACACACAAGAAGCTGAAATCAACAGATGCACGCCCCTCACATCCATGCACGTAAGCGCACGCCCCGCATCTCTCTGAGGAGAAGCCACACCCATCCCACGCATGCACAGCCTATTCCCATTTTTGGGTGTGCACACTGTGCACATGCTCCCAGTCATACACCAAATATATTCCGCATTTGGTGGTGAACTAATGAATTTTGAGAAGTGTCAAGGCAATGGTAGTCTGATGGTTTGGGCTACACATAGTTGTTGTGGAACTGGAAGGTTGGTGAATGTGTTGTGCTGTTCTTGTCCTATGGAAGATAGAAAAGGAAGAGTTTCAAGATCATGTAGCTAATTGATCTAGCTTGCCCCTACAAAGGGCCTGGCTTGAAGTGATAGGTAAGGACATGTGATGTTAAGAAGAGTGTGCTATAGTAGCAAAAATCCAATTACCCACTGATTCTAACTCAATAGTCATTACTTACCGACTGCTTTTGAAGCTTGAAGCATGATATTCTGTTGAAGAAGTTGATCCTTTAATAAATACACATCAGATACGCCAATTCTGATTCTCAAGGGAATAAGTTTTCGTACTCATTCAAACACACGTGAAACTAAACGAAAATATCTAAAAGCTGCTTCCAATACAATTTTGAGAGAGATTAAATGCACATGCAAAAGATCTCTCCAAAATCTCCTCCAATTTACAGGTTGCCTCTTAAATATTGAGGATATCTTGGTAATTTATAGTTTATGAAATGCTTTTATGCGTCTAAATCTTGCTCCTTAGCGTTCCGGTTTATATAGTAGAGAATTAGAAATGTATCAGATTATGTTGCATGGACATGGGTGCGGGACACAGATATGACACGGAAGCGGTGGAGGGGGGAGAGAGAGAGGAGAGAGAGCGATGAGGAGAGATCTAGAGAGAGCGCTGGAGATTGGGGATTTTAGTGGATTTGGTTGAAACCCCGACCCATTAAAGAAAAAACAAACCGCCGAATCCGCCTCCGCACCCAAACCCATTTGACCACATTCGCAACGGGTTAGACCTTGACCACGTATCGGGCACGAATTGACCATGCCCGACACGTGTCGGGCATGATTCTGTGCCCGATTCGTGTCGGGTGCGGGTGCGGGGGGCTGTCTGCTGCACCCGTGCTTCTTAGGTATCAGATGCACTTTTGATGTATCCAAAATTTTAGAGACTGTCGCATATCCAAGATGTGTCACATACTCATAGATTTTGATGTCTTCATTATTTAAAGAACATGAAATAACTGATGGATGAATGATCGACTCAAGACTCATTATAGGTTGTAATTCCATTATTACCAATCTCTGCATTCCTTTCTTAATAAACCTATGAGATACTTCGCTTTTGACGTCTTCACTTATTTGAAGAACAATAAATTAAATGATGCTTGAATGGTTGTTTGAAGACTCGTTATAGTCTGTGCATGATGTATTACCGTCCTTTGTAATTATTCTTAATAAATGTATAATGAATATTTGATTGACTTATGTTTAATGAAAGTCGATATTTATTAGTTGCCTAAATGTAATTTATATGTCCGTTAGATGTTTTGTTTGATTAGGATGAGAACTTAAACACACTACTTACACATTTCTATATGCACATGCACCACATCAGTACATCATTAAGCTGTTTCCTATCAGAATGGAGTTTTTGCTATGGCGTTTGATTCAAGTTGCGAAAAGCTCTGGGCAAAGAACTAGAACGATTTTTTGGCTGTCAGTTGGTGTAGTTTCATATTTGTGATGCTAAATTCCTTGTCGAGGGAACTCTGAGCAGCTGAGAGGTACTGCCATTAATCTTAATAGCAGTGTGGGCTGTCATTTAATGTTGTTTCTGTGTTAATGGTTCCAAATTCATATTGTTGGAACTATGCGCAACTGAGCAAGACAGCAGGGCGGCAAGTAGGTAAATGTACCTTTCTGGATTACTAGTTAAGCTCATGAAAGTTGAAACCGAGCGACCTGTTACATTCCATTTGACTAGGGAAGGCTTGATGAAGATGTGAGATGATAATATTTTCTACAGAGAATCAGTTTCAGCTGTATGGCATAAAAATGAATAAATAAGGCAAAGAGCCAAATGGAATCATATTTAAACATTTATTGAGTATAGTTAATTTATCCCCAAGGCAACATATCTACTTTAAAAGTTGCCTTATTGTCTTTTTCATACTGTATTGCAATATAACTATATTCATGCCCATGCTTCCTATTTGCTTGATTGAAATTGCTGATAAATTCTATGGGCTTCAAGGATATTGAAGTATTGATACAACAGAAAGTTCAGAAGTGACACTTAGTATCTAATATTATTAGCCTATGCAAGTTTGAAAGTGGCGTTGTGTTTGTCTTATTTGTCTGTTGATATTTGATGTGTACATTATAATAGTAGTTTTGAGTTGGTTTGATGGGCTTCTTTAATTGTTTGAGAAGCCTCATCTGTTATGAATTGCATTTATGTAAATATCCGGTGCTTTATCATTGAATGAGTGATTATAATTTGAACTTGCATTACATGTACAATAGATAGATAATAAGCAATAGATAATCAGCACAAAAAAGATGTTGGGGATACATTTTTGTTTAAAAAAGGGTGGTTTATGTTCTGAGATTTATGTAATATTTGAGTGCAATTGGAATTTCGCGTTAGAGAAACTGGAACTATTTTTCTTGTACTATCGAGCAACCTTCTATATACATTATCTTTCATCTGGCTTCTTAAATAAGCTCCTTTTCCTAGCATCTCTTGGACCCGTTTTATCTCTAAACTTTAGCATCTGTGCTACTGGTTATGAGATGGGATGTGACATGCCTTGGCCAATTTTTAGGTTCATGGTGGCAATAGTCTTGGAAATATGCTTGTATCATATTTTATCAAGAAGCATTTTTGGTGTTGCACACAAAAAGATGAATAAAAGAAGAAGAAGAAGAAGAAGAAGAAGAAGAAGAGGAAGAAGGAAGAAAGGAAGGACAGAGAAAGAGACACTGAATCTCTTAATTAATGGGTTTCCTGTAGAAAAAACCTTCTGTTAGATGTCATAAGCTAAACTGCTAGATAAAACATTGTGATATTGGTTTACTTAGTATTATTAGGGTGTGCATTTACTCAATAGCAATTAATGTTGCACGCTAAGTTATGCTCACAGCTTTTTCATGTTGATGTAGCAATTGTTTGGTGAATGGAAGACATCCAAATTAATTTTGTTAAAGAATTTCACCCCCCGAAGAATCTGATTCCACACACTTAATGTTTCTATATGTGCTATATAGTGGTGGTCTATCTCCTCAAAGAGAGTGTGCTGTCAGTTGCTTCTGGAATAATTTAGATGGATATTTCAAGATGATGGTATATCTTTTCATTTTACAGACTGATTGATATGTACCTCTTCGGGGCCTTTATCGGTTATCATATTTCTCCACATTTATTCTTCTATCTTGGCATGCTTAAGTTGTTTCAGAGTTTCTAATTCTTTTTTGTTTCAAGCAGTGCATCACAGTTTTTCACTTATTGTTCGGATTTTTCCTGATCTCCTTGCTCCCACTTTATTCATTTGTGCTTTCTTGCATCAGTTCAATTTGATATGTGGTTACCTTTTTTGGATGTTTGTTTGCTCCTGTGTGTTGTCATAGACCATCATACTTTTCATTTGATGTCATACAATCTGCTTTTTTATCTGTGGCCCCGTGTTCTTTTGATTATTTGTGCTTCACTGCATCATTATCACGTTTCCACCAATATGGATCAACCTTCCAATACTGATTTATAATGGTGCTTACAGATATTTCAGCTATCACATATACATGGACATCAATTTCAACTCATGTATGATTTCTCGTTTAACATATTACCTTTATACAATTTTTCCCTATATATTAGCCCTTTTATTGCTGACCCACCACTGTTTGTGTAACTAGAACTCCATTGTTTTGCTTTTCTTCAAAGGCATCTCCCCTCCATGGCAGTTTAGTGCTTTTGGTTATAATTCTAGCACGGTTTTCATCAAAGAGGCTGCCCCAACCACCCTGTAGGGAGTTCATTCTCAAATCATATGTGATGTGCAAAAGGCATATTATCAAAACAAATAAAGGTTATTTGGTTGTGATGAAGGAAAAAGCTGTATTGCATTTAACGAAGTGTTAACTGGACAGTATAGAAAGCAACAACAATTTAAGTACAATGGAGAAGTTTCATAAGCTTTTGTCCATGTGGTCAGGTTTCAGTTTAGACAAACTATTCAGTCTTAATAACTTGTATCCAAAGTTTGATATGTAAAAACATATGTCAAACTATTAGAATATCATGCACACACTTTCTCCTCAAATCCTCAGGGAATTAGTCCCCTTTACCTGAAATTAATCTTATTGCTTGATACCATTGAATATTTCTATGTTTAGGACGAGTCAATCTGGGTTGTCGATTATGTACTTAGATCCTTTAAATTGTACGCCGTATACACACGCGATCAGGAACTTTTGAGGTTGGGCTTATTCTGTAACAGGACACGTTCTATAGCACATGTCTTGCATCATCTTGGCAAATCCTATGTTACGTTTTGTCAGATTTTTTCCGTCTCTCGTGTCGCCTCACATATACTTTGCCTTGTATCTGGCTTTGGTTGTGCTTGACTAATTCATTTCTGAGGTTCTTAAATCACTGTCTCCTATTTGTTGTGGACTTTCATGTCCTTGTACATGCATATGCACATAGATAACTAATTGTGGTTGCAATCAGCACGCAGATTTCAGGAGGCTTCACTGAGGCTAAGGACCCTCCATTTTTTGTAGGGGTAAGCAAAGATGAGTAATGACCAAAGTGAACAGTACAACGATCTACAATCTATAAAGAATGTAACCACTGATATTAGTCTTCTCTGTGTAGTTAGTAGGGGTGAGCAGAGTTCGGTTATAACCGAAATAACCGACTAAAAACCGAAACCCGAACCCGAACCGAACCGAACCGCTCTAGTTCGGTTCGGTTTCGGTTTTGTGTTTCAAAAACCGAACTCGACCGAACCGAACCGAATCTCTTACCCTATATATCACCCCACCCAAATTCAATTTAGTGAATCATATAATTCATAATAAAAACTGGTGAAAACTTATCTCATTACTTCTAGCAATACCATCTTTTAATGTTGAATATGTGAAAGTTATGTTAAGTACACCATCACAATTAAGAATAATATTTATATTAATATAGTTCTTTTTTTTTCATTCTTACCATTAAAAGTTAGTAATAATTATGTGAGTTTTGATATAAAAGCCTAAATATAGCGTAAAAGTTTTAAAATATGAAATTTTTAATTCACATTAAGGTTAGGGTCTTTTTCTTATTTTTAAATTGGGTATTGAATATTTGAGATTAGAATATTAAAGGATGATAATATAATGGTGATTAAAAAATGTAAGAAATGATGGAAAAATATTGGCCTAACCGAAAAAAACCGAAAAACCGAACCGAACTTAGTCGGCTCAGTTCGGCTCGGTTACTAAGTCTAATCGGTTCGGTTTGATTTTGCAAAAATTAACAAAAACCGAACCGAACCGACCGATGCTCACCCTAGTAGTTAGTGTGCTGTTGTTTGGTTATGGCTATAGTTGCATATTTTGAACTACTTTTTTTTGAAAACATGGATGGGACTGTGAAGATGGCCTGTCAATGGGTTGGGTTTGGAGCAGGTACGGGAGGTACCGGACCCGGACTCGATTACCATCACAGGTACCACCAGACCCGGACCGGTTACCCGCGGATTCAGAATATTGGTTCTCATACCCGGACCTTGATTACCCGCGGGTCCAGACCCCATTAACTGGACCTGATTAGTGCATTCATTCTATTCAACAGATCCCATCAAGACTGAGCTAAATTAATAATAATTTTGCAATGCTCTAATTTTGAAGGTGCAGGACAATGTTCATGTTATTCAGATCATATTTTCAATAATAAATTTGGCTAGAGAATGAATATGAAATTCAATTTCTTTTTTTTAAAGAACTCACCAGAGATTGATTTGCAATTATACAAACGGAAAATAATTAATATAAAACATAATCATATAGGAAATGATACTCTAATACATGATTAACCAGTTAACAAGACGGGCGGTAAGGGCTCGTCGATGACGGGAGGTAGGTGGATCTGATCTGATGCAAGACGAGGTCGGATCTGATGCAAGATGACTTGTGAGTGGGTTTTGAGGATGACGATGAGGTCGGGGCAGATCGCCGAGGTCGGATGCAAGATGAGGTCGACGGTTAGTGTGGCTGCGACCCTCTGCGAGTGAGGGCGAGGCCGAGAGGGGCTAGTGAGGCTGATGTAGAAGAACATAAGAAGAATGACGAAGAAGATGATGATGATAATGATGATGAGGAGGAGGATGGAGGGGCTCGTCGATGGCGAGGGGGTGGCCCGAGAAAGAGAGAGTGAGACTTGTGAGAGGGTTAAGGTTAGGGTTATAAATTAAATGGGTCCGAGTCCTGTTCGGGTATGATTAAGTGAAATCAGACTCGTTTATTAATCGGGTAACGGGTTTGGGTCCGGTCGGGTTCAGGTTCAGACCCGGCCCATTAACATGCCTTGTCCCAGTCACCTTTGCATGCATATTTTGAACTTTACTGGTGCTGATTTGCCACTTTCATATAAAGACCAGTAACAAGAATACTGCTGCTTATGCAGGTACTTTTTCTCTCAGATTATTTAACTTTGCAGCTTATGACCACATTTCCAGGTTTTGTGAAATATGCGGTCTGAATGCGAAAAACATTACTGGCGACGAAGACGACAGCTTCATGGTGGAATGGAATGATAACAGGCCACCAAGCAGCGGTGGTCACCGGAACTCTTCGGAGGGGGTCAGATGTTGGAGGGCTCAGCCGTTCTGTAACTTCTTGATGGCATGCTTGGTAGTAGCCTTCATACTTCCGTGGTTTTTCCGTGTGAATATGTTTTAGCATACCTGTTCTGCATTAATTCTTTCATGGAGAACTCGAGGTTGAACAGTACTTGGCTCTTAGCTTTCTCTTAACTCGAGAGAGAAGTCAAAACTTGCATCTGGTTATATAGTTTTTTTTTTTTTTTTGTTTTTACAGTGTATTCTTTGTTAAGAATGGATTTATACCACCGTATTCCCACGGTATTCCCACAGTGCACTTTCATTGTAGAGTTAGATTAGGTTATAATCTTCTTCATTGTTTTTTCTCAGAGGGCAAAGTGGAAAGGTCGGGCAAATATCCATTGTGTTTATATTTAGAGAGGAGCAGAGATGTACAGGGGTATACTATTGAAAATATTGGTTTTAAAAATTTTGATGTCGGGGATTTAGATTTCAGAACCGTCTATGTTTTGGATTTGCTTCAGAAGAGAATATGTAATAATCTTGTTCAGAATACGATGTCATTACTGTGCACTAATCTATTTTTCAAGCATAGTATCTGAATTTGGCTACAACAAATATCTCCGCGTGTGTAGAATACTGATGAATTTTTCTTTCTTTCTTCTTTCTTTTTTTTGAGAGAAGACCGGAGGACTGAAAATGGGGGAAAACACTTGTGAACCGCGATAATGGGAAAACAATAAAATTCTCATTAAGGGAGAATGAAACAACTAATGCACGCACAATCGCAGCTATGCTGTTGCTGAGTCTTCACAAACTGCTGATCGAGTTTAGGCTGCGTATGGTGGTGCCTGGAGTTGGGAGAGTAGGAGTAAGAAGTTTCAACGGGAGGAGTAGGTGAGGTGTTTGGGTGAGAAGGGTGTAAGATTGGTGTAAGAATTAAGGGGTTTAAAGGGAAAAAGAGGCTTAATTGCTTTTTTTTTTAATACCAACTTTGCTCAAGACAAGACCCTTCATAATTACATACTAACTGTTATAAAATTTAAGTGTTCAGAAAGAGTTAGTAAGAATTAAAAGTATAATTCTTGCTAACTCTTGTTATCAAACAAGGCTTCAGTGATATTCATACGCAACAAAGTCTAGTTATTGTCAATCACTTTTCGCAATACTGTTACCAATCACCGTTTGCAGTACTGTTCTTTTTCTTTTTTTGGTTGTGGCGCATCAACAAGCAGTGCATGGAAACTTGCCAGTATTCATGCATCTTCACCGAACAAAAATATTAGACCGACTTGAGGACATTTTTGCAGGAAAGTGCTTGTACTTTCTTCAGTTTACAAGACTGGTTTCAATTTTCAAAGAGAAGCAACAAAAACGCACGTTGAGATTATGAGCAGGCCCATGCAAAGCAAATCTAACAGTGCAAATTCCGTTTAAGATCTTTGTCTCTTGTGGGAAAATATCTGTAAATTTGGTAGGCTCGGATTCGGTGGAACACAACGCAGACTACCCTAGCTTGGACAGGGGCGGCTCAACCTCTAGGCGAATGAGGCAGTCGCCTAGGGCCCCAAATATAATGGGGCCTCCAAAATTATAGTGTAAATTAGTATTTACTAAAATAAGAAATATAAAATATAGAAAATATTTTTTGTTCGTTCAACTGGGCGTGCCGGAGTTGTTATAGAACATGACTAGAAATTGTGTGGGCTTTGCCTGCGTGAGTTCGAATCCTGTCAGCATGAGCCTCTTCCACTTTCTCCCTACAACTATTTAATTATAATTAAAGATGAGTCTTTTCTACTTCCTCAGCTGTTTTTTCCACTCTCCCTAACTATTTAATTATAATTAGAGAATTTTTCAAAATTAAAACTCTCTTTCTCTCTGTGCAACCTTGCTTTTCACCGCCTCCGTCGCCCAGGCCTCAGACTGACGGCAGGGCCTGCAACTGCTCTATAGAAAAAAAATACGTTAGCAAAACTTGAATACAAAAACATGACTAAAAATTTTGCATCTCAAAAAACTAGAAGAATAGTTTTTCAATAAAATATTGATTAAATAACATATTAGTTAATATTAATTACTTTTTTAAAGTATATTTTAAAAAGGCCCATTTGAAATTTTCGCCTAAGGCCTCCCTAAAAATTGAGCCGCTCCTGAGCTTGGATTTGGGTGATTTAGGAACAAAAGTCGAGAATGTGAAGGATTCGGATATGTTCACATTCGACTGTTATTTGTAATTAATCAATAAAAGGACAACCCAAAAGTTTAGTAGATTTGGATACTAAGAAAAATAGTTAAGAATTAATTATATTATAACTAAAATGTCAAGCTAATTTCACTACAACAATATACAAATTAAAGACATCACGATTCACGTCGTTTTTTTTTAACAAAAATGACATTAAAAATCAATTATTATTAAAGTCGGCTGATCAAAACCAACGTTGATTACAATTTTAACGTCGGCTCTCTAAGAACCAACATTAATCATATGGTTTTAAGGCCAAATATTTAACGTCGGTTCTGTGGAACCGACGGATTTAACGTCGGTTTTGAGGAACCGATGTTAAATCTATGGGATTTAACGTCGGTTCCAATCAGAACCAACGTTAAATACCCACCGCCAAAAAAACCTACCCCCTCGACCATTACTCTCTCTCTCTCTCTCTCTCTCTCTCTCTCTCTCTCTCAAATCTCCCCTCCGTCGCTCCCCCTCGCCCGGTGAGCCATCTCCTAATGTTGTCGCCTCTCTCTCCCCCCCAATCCCATTAATCTCCTGTCGTCGCCTCTCTTTACCTGCCTCTCCCGCCACCCTATTTCCTCTCCGGCGAGCCCCTCTCACCCCTCCTCTCCGGCAAGCCTCCCCCCGCCCCCTCTCATCGTCCCCCTTTCTCCCCCCCAAGAATCTTCCTCTCCCCTTTTGCGCGCGCCTCCCCCTCCGGCGAGCCCCTCGGCTCCTCTCTCCCTCCGGCGAGCCCCCTCCGGCGAGCCCCCCTTCGGCGACCCATAACTTGCTCCAACCTTTGAGGTATCACTCTTCCTTATATTCTCATATTTTGCTTAGAGAAAAAAATACTAGTTTAGAAAATTTTGTAAAATTGCTTAGATGCTAAATTGGTGAAATTAGTGAAATTTTGTTTAGGAAAATTTTTCATTTTTAACGACCGTTTTTTATAGAATCGATGTTAATGATGAATTTATATGTGTGATGTGTGTTATGTATGTGTGTGATGTGTGTGTACATGTGTGTGTTTGTGTGTGATGTGTATGTTCGTTTGTGTGTTTATGTGTGTGTGATGTGTGTGTGTTCGTATATGTGTTTATATATGTGTGTGATGTGTGTGTTCATGTGTGGAATAGTGCATGTGTGTGTGTGTGTGTGATGCATATGTGTGCGTTTGTATGTGTGTGTTCATGTGCGTGCGCCCCTTGCGGGTCAGAAATTAATAATTTGTTTGAATCTTTTATGTCATGTGTATCAAAAATTAATATTTTGTTTTTTATGTCAAGATATAGTAAAGATGGGTCGGAAATGAATTCATGCTGATCAGCTAAGTACCGAATATGGGAAAGGTGTAGATGAGTTTATCAACTTTGTTGTTATGCGTGTTGGCAATCCTAACCGTATTAATTGTCCGTACATAAAATGTAGTTTTAATAAAGTTACCGTTGAAGTACTAATAGATCATTTATTCGTTAATGGCTTTGATACAAGTTAAAGAAGATGGATATGACATAACGAGAATGCAAGAGAAGATAGACATATTAATTCAAATAGTAGAAGATGTGATGAAAGAAAAAAATCGATAATGATGATGGTGATAAATTAGAAGATATGATGCAGATGTAGATGAATACTTTGTAGACCGCTCACACTTATTCAAAAACTTAAAGAATGATACAGAAAAATCTTTATATGTTAATTGTTCTTAATTCACTAGGTTATCTGTACTATAAAGATTATACAATTTGAAAGTGAAAAATGAGTGGAACGATAAAAATTTTACATCCTTACTCAAACTCTTGAAAGATATGCTTTCTAAAGACAATGAACTTTCAGATCGTACGTACGAGACCAAGAAAATCATGCGCTCTATGAGTATGAATTACGAAAAGATACATTCTTGCCCTAATGATTGTATTTTGTACCCAAAAAAATATGAATATTTAGAGAAATGTCCGGTGTGTGAAGGTCACGAGACAAAACAAATGAAAAATCTCTGACTAAGGTATTATGATATTTTTTTGATGATACCTATATTTAAACCCATATTTAAGAATGCAGAATATGCGAAGATCTTGACGTGGCATTCAGATGGGAGGATTATTGATTGTATATTGTGACATCCGGCTGATTCTCCGCAATGAAATATGATTAATGAAAATTTTTCTGAATTTGGGCGTGATGCAAGAAATCTTTGGTTAGGTCTTTCGACTGATGGAATGAACCCACATGGTAAAATGAGCAACACACACAATATATAGCAGTTGTGTTGGCAATTTATAATCTTCCTCCATGGTTGTGCATGAAGTGAACACTTCTATAATATCATTGCTGATATCGGATCCTAGACATCCAGAAAATGATATAGATGTTTATTTGGCACCTATTATTTAGGACATAAAGATAATGTGAAAGGAAGGATTAGAAGTATTTGATGCATTATCGTCAAGAACTTTTCACACTTCGAGTTATATTACTTTGAACAATCAATGATTTTTCAGTATATAATAACTTATCAGGGTAGAGTGTTAAAGGACACAAAACTATGGATACTCCAAAAAGACAAACTCCCAAGCAGCACTTCAATCGGTCCGAACAATGTCTAACTTATCGACACTTCCAAAAGACAAGTCACAGATAAGCTGAAGAACCTATTCATTCCTGATGGACAAGACAGTGATTTGAACTTCACTGATTTAGTGAAGCAGATAGTGAGCCAATTGTTGTCCTCTGAAGAAAACCCAGGAAGCCAACACCTAGCTTCGTTGCAAGCTATATTATCTAGCTTCGCCGCAAGCTATATTTTCTAGTTTCGCCTGAGGCTCTTTATGGCTCAGTTGAGAGCTATCTTCTAGCTCTACTGAGAGATCATTTCTAAGCTTCACTGCAAACTTTGCGTAAGTTTGTTAAGAGCTATTTACCAGCTCCGCGGCTAGCTCAGTAGCGCCACTAAGAGCTTAGCTTCGCATGAAGCTCTTTCTTTAGTTCTATTGTGAGCTAACTTCATTGCGAGCTTACATGGTCAATTTTGACTATCTAAAATATCAGCACGAAATTAATGTGATACTTATCACATATTTGACAGTTATTTGCCTTGATCCAATCACTCCTTAATCAATTGGAGAGGATCAAGGTAAATCTCCCGATTAGTGGAGAGAATCAAGCGATTATTGCAATAAACCCGAAGCCAGCTGGCTAAGTAGTTCCACACAGGGGTCTCTAGCCTCGCTCTAGCTATGATTAGCTTTACCGCGAAGCTATACTGGCTTCAGGAACGAAACTAGATCAAATTGACCAAATCAAACTGCTGATTTGTAGAAGGGGTTGTTACACCCCATAATACCTATAAATAACCCATTACTACGAAGGCTAAGGGCTGGAGATTTGAAAGAAAAGGCTAAGGATTGGATTCCTCCCATCAAGAAGCTGAAGAGAAGAATCTCTAGCTTCTGAGCTCTTTGAAGGAACCTTACCTCTCTCTTTCAGGGTGCTAATACCCTAACAATCTTCCCCCTCTCAAAGGATTTTCGGAAGCAGGGAAGAAGAAAACCCCTAAGGAGAAGACTTGAAGACTCAACCACTCTCATCGTCAACGGAACAAAGTGGTCACGCGCTGAGCGGACTTCCACCGGCGTACTTTCCCAGCAATTCTAGAAGAGAGTTCTTGTTAATTTTATTTTTTCTTTCTTGTAATTCTCTTCGTCTTTTGTAAGTTTTCCCATATCTCAATTTTAATGGAAAACAAAAACATGTCCTATATGTGAAGAAGGCACATTCTCTGTTCAATTAAAGCATAGGAGAAAGACAATACCTTCATACCTGGAGGATCTTTCCTACGTTACACCATTATCAGAGGCTACGAAAAGCGTTTAATGGATCTCCAGAAGAAGAAAAAACCCCAAAAGCTTTGAATGATGAACAAATATATGAACGGATAAAATATTTTATGCTAAGTTGTGAAAAGGTAAAGTAAAATACAACTAAAAAAATGTGCGAAAGAAACAATCAATATATTTTGATCTCTCTTATTGGAAATATTTGTTTGTGAGATACTGTCTTGATGTTATGCATATTGTGAAATTTTTGCTTGATAGTATTATTGACACATTACTTAGGGTCTGTTTGGTTGTCGTAATTGGCCGTAATTCGTAAGTTGTAATTAGTAAAGTCTTTTACAGTTGTAAATGAGTTACATGCATGTAAGTTTTACGGTGTTTGGTTGGTAATATAAAGTTATAAATGAAAAAGTGTATTGTATTTTACGTTGTTTGGTTGTCATAATGTGTAAGTCGTAAGTGAAAAAATTGACCACAAAATTAACTATTTGGTGATTTAAAAAGTTTTAATATCGCAAATAAATACTAAAAATGCTAAATATTAAAAAAATTAATATTAATATAAAAAATAATACAAATTTGCATGACCACAAAATTAACTATAACTGGGCTATAAGTGAGTGATAATTAGTTGCAAGTGAGTGGTAGTTGAGTTGCGTAAGTCTTTTACGAATTACGGTCCAAACAAACGTCGTAGTTGTAATTGGGTTGAAAGTCATTTACGAATTACGGATTTTTACGACTTTTACGACGAAACAAACAGCCCCTTAATATACCTGGTAAGACAAAGGCTGGAGTCAAAAGTAGATTGGATTTGGTTGAAATGGATATATGTGAGCAATTAGCACCAGAGCAGAAGGAAAAAAATATGTTTTTACCACCAGCATGTTATACTTTGTTTAGAAAAGAAAAGATAGGATTCTGTCAGTCTCTTGCTGGAATTAAGGTCCCAAGCGGTTATTCATCAAATATTTGAAGTCTCGTGTCAATGAAAGATCTATTTGTTGGCTTGAAATTCAAGGATGTCAGTGTGATTAGTTGTACTTTACACCATTTAATACAGGGTATTCATGTTTTATGATAAAATTTAATTATTATTTTTATTTAATTTCATACTAATTTCTGTTATAGTTCACATTGGACATTGTGTGTGATTGATCCACTCAACACTATTGTATATTAGTTGAACTCGTTACGTCACGAGCCGCGACATGAGATTGTTGACGTGATTAATATGTGAGTGTTTAGTACTTATATCTACTTCATTAGCTGTAGTATAGATTTTTTTTATTAATATTCTTATTTGTTATGAAAAGAGTCCTGCCTATGTTTATCTAGCAATCAAAATATGTGGTTTATGAGTAGGCATCCTACATGGAGGATTATTAAGGTATTTTTCTTTTAGTATTTTAGAAAAAGTGTTTATCACATGTATCACACATCCTGTGGTCTATTTTATCATACATCTTATTAATTTAATTCTTGTAATGTTCTCGTCAACCAGATAGCGTGATGTGTGAATAATACATGATGCGGTTTATGCAGGAGATCATTACTTCTCAATGAAATTCTATTCCAATATATGTATAATCATTTACCTTAAAGTTATTGTGGCGCCCCGATCCCGCGGGTACGGAGACGTCACTGCGACGTATATACGCAGGTCGGAAATACCCTCACGTATATACGCTAAGCATTAGTACAGGCAAGAATCAGAGGCGGAAGCACAGTGATAATATACATTCCAACATAAAATAGTACAAGTACATAGTCATCACAGAGAGTGATATAATATTATAGGAATATTACATCACTAGAAGATATAAAAGTACAATACATGAAAGGATATACATAGTAAAAGCTGAGAGATGCTCACGAGCAGCAAGAGGGACCTCGAGAGCCAAACAGTAGAAAAGCTGGGAGGAAGAACTACGGCGATGCCCGATCTTCTGCTGCACTCTGATCACTACGGGAGAATCCGCTGTGCACTTTGATCAGCTACAGAAAGATCACCATGGTCCAGACTCCAGGATCTAGACATGAGAATTCAGGGTTATCAGATGCAACCCGCGAGTACATATAGTAAAGCCAAGTGGCGTGCATAACAGGTACATGTGTACAAGAAAGGTGTACCGTGAATATAAGCATATATGAACATGAAATGAGACAGTAAGTAAGGTAACTACAAGAAAATCAATTATATAAGCTCACATTACCGATCCGTGAGATTAGTACGTCAAAGGAATAATCCAAACAAGAAAACCCTCATACATATACCCTATACCTCACGTCACTGTAGTCTGAGTTTATATAATCTGACTTTACCTTCACAATATAATAATGAAACAGTATGGAGGTAATTAAGTAATCTTACAAGATAGCACATGTCTAAGTGGTGAGTAGTATAAACCAAGAGTATAGCAGTCATATATCAGGAGCATGTTATTATTAAATTATTAAGACTCATCTGATTTGTATACGTCGGTATGTGTCCCATCCCACATACCTCAGTATACAGACCGGAGAGTAAGTTATTGAAAACTGATGAAGATCGACGAACCATGCTTAGAATGGGTCCCATACATGCCCGAGACAACGGTCAAGGAGTATCCGGTGCTGAGCCGGAACGTACCGCTAGGTACCGGGACTTATTGTACGCCTGAATATGAATAGGATGTCACCGCTCCCACAAGAATAGGCCCAAGGGCTTATGGTACAACTGGCAGACAGGGGAATAGGGCTGCCAGTACACCCCACGGAAATGCCTGGTGGCCTCCAGGTCGAATCCAAGTATATGGTCGCGCGACACTATAAGACCATCATAAACATGGAGACTATATCGGTACTCATCAGTTTCCCCCATCCCGGTGTAAGTTGTCTAATATTAGAATTTGTCCAGTGATAATCTCCACAGAGTATTCATAGTAATCCTATATTCATGGTTATCCTATTACGGGGATCAACAGGAGTATAGTATCAGGAATCACCCTTTTTTAATGGTTCAGGAGTTTAGGAGTACAGGAGTACAGGAGTTCAGGAGTACCAAATGTCTGGTAACAGTATAATAATCATGCCAAGTCCCCGTAAAAGTGATAGTCATGAATATGCAAAGAGGTACAGGTGTCAAGTGTTATAGTATCCGGTCAGGTGTCAAAATATCAGGTCAAATATACTAGTGTCAGGTGATAGCATGTCAATCGTCAAGTATAGCATGGTAAGTACCGGTGCCAGATATCAAGTGATAAGTGTAGCATGTCAAGCACCAGTGTCAGATATCAATAATAAGTATAGCATGGCAAGTACCGATATCAGATATCAAATAATAAGTATAGCATGGCAAGTACTGGTGTCGGGTATCATATGTCAAATATAGCATGGCAAGTACCTGTGTCGGGTATCATGTGTCAAATATAGCATGGCAAGTACCGGTGTATACATGTCAGGGTCAGGTAACTAATATGTCAGTGAGAGTCACAACAACAAATATCAGGTATCAACCGGTCACGTAACATGGTACAGGAGAACGACATAACCATTTCAAACACTTCACTACCATTTTTATAATAATTATCTTTTAATTAGCTATGCGAAGCCGAGTAAAGCGGGAGCAGATCTAGGCATACCTAGTATAATACCGGTTCGACAAGGTATAATAATGGCCGGAAGCTATTTATAAAGCATGATAATCATTTATATGACATATACTAACTTGCATAAAGAGACATCATATATTAAAAGCAAGATAATTATTAAATATGAAACGATGATAATAAAGAGGTGTGTCAAAGAAATGTACTCGCCTAGCACCGGACGAAATACCGAGAAAATCTGAAAAAATCCGCGAACACGTTCAAGCAAGCTACTAACCCATATATATATATATATATTATATATACTCATAATATATATATATATATATATATATATATATATATATATATATATATATATATATATATATTATATATATATATATTAGAGAGGGAATGAGAGAGGGGGGAGAGAGAGAGTTGTAGGAATTATTTTTAAAAAAAGGGAAAAGAAAAAGTGGGAAAAAAAAGGAAAGAAAGAAATAAGGAAATAGAGAAGGGGTATGTTGGAAAATATGTAGATGTAATTAGGGGTTTAAAGAGGGGGTAGAAATGAAAAGAGAGAAAAAGGAAAGAGTTAAAAGAAAGAAAGAAAAGAAAGAAAGAAGAAGAAAGAAAGAAAGAAGGAAAAAGAAAAGGAGGGGGAGGGGTGGCCGGCGGCTTGGCCGTCGCCAGAGGGCGGCCGGCGAGGAGGGGGCGGCGGTCTAGGGCCCGGGGGAGAAGGGTGGTGGAGTTTTGTTGTGTTGTTGTTGTTATTTGGAGGAGATGGTGGTGGTGGTGGTTGGTGGTGATTGGTGGTGTTGGGAAGTTGGAGGAGGAGGAGAAGATGGTGGCTGAGGGTTTAGAAGTGGAGGGGGTGGTGAGTTGATTGGGGATTTTGGAGAAGAGGAAGTGATGGAATGGGTTATGTTGAAATTGAAGGAATGGAGGTGGATTTGGGGGTGATGAAAGTGGAGAAGGAAGTGGGGAGGTGGGGGTGGGGAGGTGGGCGTGGGGCGGCGCCGCCTAGGGGCCCGGTGGCGGCGGCTCCGGTGGTGGAGGCGGCGGTGATGAGTTGGGCGGTAGTGTTGGTGGAAAATGGTGAAATGGAGAAGATGGAAATGAGAAGGGAAAGAAAGAAAGATGTTTAAAAAGGAGGAGAAGGGAAGGAGAGTATGAGTGAGGGATGGGGGGAGCAGGCCATCATGCTGTTGCTGCTGTTGTTTGTAGCAGCCAGGCTGCAGGGAGTGGGTCACAGGGCAGGGCATGGTGGAGAAAGAGAAAAGAAGAAAAGAAAGAAAAGACGAAAAGGGAAAAAGGAAAAGTAAGAAAAGGAAAAAAACAAGAAAAATTTATAAATAAATATATTATAAACAATATAATTATTAATATATCCTAGGAGTATAAAGTAGAGGAGTGAAAAAGGAAAAAGTAATAAAAGGAAAGAACGGTAAATAATATTATTTTAATATGGCGAAAATTTGACTGTTTCAGAATCGTTCCGAAAAATTCTCAAAAATAGTAAATATTATTTTAAGATACTCGATGAAATCAGATTTGAGAAATTTAACGTATTTTTTAAATTAAAAATCCTGAAATTTTCTGGCGATACCGGCCGACACCAGAATCGGTGAAATTTTGATAAATTTAGAAAAATCTAAAAAAATATTTTAGATAGAAAATGAAATTCTAAGAAGTATTATGAAAGCCATTTTAAAAATTCAATCCCTTTTGAAAACTACAAATCTGGGAATCAGTCAGCGATGCCGACCGACACCGGTTTTGGAGATTTTGTAAAATAATTCTGAAAATTTTTAAAAATCATGAAAAATCTTAAAATATTATAAATAGTGTCTGAAACTGAAATCGGCCAAATCAGAATACCAGAATGATCAAATCGGGTGGTATGCCGGTATCGGGTTCCCGGTCCGTGTCAAGGCTGACTCTAAGACTGAGAATCCGGATCCGATACAAAAAAACATGAGAAATCACAACTTAAAAATAAATACTGAAAGAAAATTACAATAATACGGTCAAAAAAGTCAGGACACGTATCTGGGTACGTATCCCAGGAACGGGGTGCTACAGTTATGTTGTGTTGATTTGTTATTATTAAACTAAACAAGAATATTTTAATATTTATGCAGTCTAATAAAAAAGAATATACGGATGATTCAGTGAATGCTATTCGAGAAAAAAGGCGAAATTTATTTTAGAGCATGCTTAATAGTAAGTATTTTCAGGTTTCATTTATTTGTGATATGTGTGATACTTGTTATTTAGAGGGTTTACATGAAATTTGTATGTGTGATACTTGTTTTATGTTTCATATTTGTAATAGTTATTTCATGTTTCATAATTATGATACTAGCTTGTTTCATGTTTCATATTTGTGATACTTATCTAATATTTTTATCATCTTTTGGTAGGTATATCATCACTAGGCGGCAGCGCGCGGGTGAGACTGGCTAGGCGGCTGCGCACGAGGAGGGACGATCAGGTAGCATGATGAGGGTTCGATCCAATGATGAATTCGTTCTAGAGCATGCTTAGTAATAAGTATTTTCAGGTTTCATATAGTTGTGATATGTGTAATACTTGATATTTAGAGGGTTTATATGAAATTTGCATCTGCGATACTTGTTTCATGTCTCATAATTGTGATACTAGCTTGTTTTATGCTTCATATTTACGATACTTATTTAATATTTTCATCATCTTTTGATAGATATCTCATCACTAGGTGGCGGCGCGAAAGGGAGATCGGGTAGGCGGTGGTGCACGAGAAAGGACAGCCAGGTAGCATGGTGAGAGTTCAGATCCAGTGATGAATTCATTCTAGAGCATGCTTAGTAGTAAGTATTTTCGGGTTTTATATATTTATAATATGTGTAATACTTGATGTTTAGATGGTTTATATGAAATTTATATTTGTGATACTTATTTCATATTTCATATTTGTGATACTTGTTTCATATTTCATAATTGTGATACTAGCTTGTTTTATATTTCATATTTGTTATACTTGTTTAATATTTTCATCATCTTTTGGTAGGTATCGGCTAGGCGGCAACGAGGAGGGATGACCAAATAGCGTTGTGAGGATTCAGATTTAGTGGTGTGTATCTATTTTAAATCTATATGTGACTTTTAAATTGAGCATGTATATATGATTATATGTGCTTAAATAGGCGAGACCAAGCCGAAATCTTATTATTATTGCGTAGGATGATTGCATATACATACATACATACATATACATATGTATATATATACATATATATATATATATATATATATATATATATATATATATATATATATATATATATATATATATGATATATATATATATATATGTATATATATATATATATATGATATATATATATATATATATATATATATATATATATATATATATATATATATATATATATATATATATATATATATATATATATATATATATATATATATATATATATATATGTATATGTATATATATACATATATGTATATATGTATATCTCTATATATATACATATATGTATATATATATATCTATATATATATATATATATATCTATATATATCATATATATATATACATATACATATATATATATACACACACACACACACACACACACACACACACACACACACACACACACATATATATATATATATATATATATATAGAGAGAGAGAGAGAGAGAGAGAGAGAGAGACTTGTGTCCTTCCAAAAGGGTTTGAGCCGGGATCCTTCCCACTCAAATTCAACCCTCTGATATTCGAATACAAGATCTACTCCGTTAAATTTGATCTATATTATTTCAAGTATCTATAAACCAAAAATCAAGTGTTTTGAATACTTTTTGCCCATGCATCAAGTAGGAAAAAAACGGACGGCCTAAATAGTGAGTTGATTAATTAAACAGTGTCGAACATTTGAAATCTAACAAATTAGTTTTTAGAGGGTTTTAAATGTTTAGATCATATTGAAATGGCCGGATCGAGAATTTGTATGTCTAAAGACATAGATTTAACCAATTAACTATTTTCGGCCGTCCATTTTGTGTCGCTTGATGGATGGGCAAAAAGTATTTAAAACACTTGATTTTTTGTTTATACATACTTGAAATAAAATAGATTAACTTCAATGGAGTGGATCTTTTATTCAAATGTTGGAGGGTTGAATTTGAGTGAGAATGATCCGGGCCTAAATCCTTTTGGAAGGACACAAGTCTCTCTCTATATGTGTGTGTGTGTGTAGAGAGAGAGAGAGAGAGAGAGAGAGAGAGAGAGAGAGACTTAGCTCCTTTCAAAAGGATTTGAGCCTGATTCCTTTCAATGAAAATTCAATCTCCCGACATTCAAATGCAAGATCCACTCCATTGAAGTTGATATATATTATTTGAAGTCTTTTAAAACCAAAATCATGTCATTTGAATACTTTTTTGTGACGCCCTGATCCCGCGGGTACGGAGACGTCACTGCGACCTATATACGCAGGTCGGAAATACCCTCACGCATATACGCTAAGCATCAGTGCAGGCAAGAATCAGAGGCAGAAGCACAGTGGTAATATACATTCTAACAGAAAAGTACAAGTACATGATTATCACAGAGAGTGATACAATATTACAGGAATATTATATCACCAGAAAATACAAAGGTACAATACATGAAGAGAAATACTTAACAAAAGCTGAGAGACGCTCACGAGTAGCAAGAGGGCCTCAGGAGCCAAACAGGAGAGGAACTGGGAGGAAGATCTGCGGAGATGTCCAAGTTTCGGCTGCGCTCTGACCACCACGGGAGGATCCGCTGCGCACTCTGATCAGTTACAGCTAAGCCACCATGATTCAGGCTCTAGAATCTGGACATGAGAATTCAGGGCTGTCAGATACAACCCCGCCAGTACATATAATAAAGCCAAGTGGCGTGCATATCAGATACATGTATACAAGAAAGGTGTATCGTGAATATAAGCATATATAAACATGAAATAAGACAGTAAGTAAAGTAACTACAGGAAAATCAGTTATATAAGCCCACATTACCGATCCGTGAGATTAGTACATCGAAGGAATAATCCAAACAAGAAAACCCTCATATATATACCATATACCTCACGTCACTGTAGTCTGAGTTTATTTAATCTGACTTTACCTTCACAACAATATAATAATGAAACAGTATGAAAGCAATCAAGTGATCCAACAAGATAGCACATGTATAAGTGGTGAGCAGTATAGATCAAGAGTATAGCTAGTCAGTTATCAGGAGCATGTTATTATTAAGTTATTAAGACTCATCTGATTTGTATACGTCGGTATGTGTCCCATCCCACATACCTCAGCATACAGACCAGAGAGTAAGTTATTAGAAACTGATGGAGGTTGACGAACCATGCTTAGAATGGGTCCCGTACATGCCCGGGATAACAATCAAGGAGTATCCGGTGCTGAGCCGAAACGTACCGCTAGGTACCGAGACTTATTATACGCCCGAACATGAATAGGATGTCACAGTTCCCACAGGAATAAGCCCAGGGGCTTATGACATAACCGGCAGGCAGGGGAGTAGGGGTGCCAATACACCCTACGGAAGCGCCTAGTGGCCTCCAGGTCGAATCCAAGTATATGGCCGTGCGACACTATAAGACCATCATAAACATGGAGACTATATCGGTACTCATTAGTTTTTTCCATTCCGGTGTAAGTTGTCTAATTATTAGAATTATCCAGTGATAGTGTCCACAGGGTGTTCATAGTAATCCTATATTCATGGTTATCCTATTACGGGGATCAACAGGAGTATAGTATCAGGAGTCACCCTTTTCAGGGTTTCAGGAATACAGGAGTTTAGGAGTACCAAATGTCTGGTAACAGTATAATAATCAAGTCCCCATAAATATGATAATCATGAATATGCAAAGAAATACATGTGTCACGTGTAATAGTATCCAGTCAGGGGTCACAATATCAGGTCAAGTATATTAGTACCAGGTTATAGCATGTCAAATGAGTGATAGCACGTCAACCGTCAAATATAGCATGGTAAGCACCGGTGTCATATATCAAGTGATAAGTGTAGCATGGCAAGTACCGGTGTCAGCTATCAAGTGATAATCATGGCAAGTACCGGTGCATATATATCATGGTCAGGTAACTAATATGTCGGTGAGAGTCACAACATCAAATATCAAGTATCAACTGGTCACATAACATGGTACAGGGGTATAAACATTTCAAACTCTTCACAATCATTTTTATAATAATAATAATTTAGTCTAAAATTTAGCTATGCGGAGCCGAGTAAAGCGAGAGCAGATCTAGACATACCCGGTATAATATCGGTCCAACAAAACATAACAACGGTCGGAAGCTATTTATAAAACATGATAAATTTTAGAAATCATTTATATAACACATACCAACTTGCATAAAGAGACATCATATATTAAAATCTAGATAATAATCATTAGATATGAAACGAGGGTAATAAAGCAAGAAATGTCAAAGAAATATCTCGCATAATGATAAAATAGATGCATGTTCAAAAAAAACTGTACTCGCCTAAAACTGGAATAAAATACCGGGTTAAAATTCGAGAAATCCGCGAACATGTGCAAGCAAGCCACTAGTCCATATTTATATATTAAAAAATATATATAAATATTAGAGAGGGAATGAGAGAGGAGAGAGAAAGTTGTAGGAAGGGGGAGAGAGAGAATAGGGTATTTTTAGAAAGGAATTAGGAATTAAAAGGGGAGGGGTATTGATTGTAAATATGGGGAAGTAATTTGGGGGTGAGGTGGAGGGTATTTTAGGGATGTGGAAAGTGGGTTTATTTAGGGAAAAGAAAGAGAAAAGAAAAGAAAGAAAGAATAAGAAGGAAAGAAGAAAGAAAGAAAGAAAGGAAAAATGGAGGGGAGTGGGGGGGTGGCCGGCCACCACCGCGCGCTCTCCCGGCGGCGCCGCCGGGAGAGCGCGCGCGGGGCTGCCCTATGGGAGGGGATGGGAGGTGGTGGTTGTTTTGGTTGATGGTGAAGTTGTTGGTGGAGAAGTGGTGGTGGTAGTTGGTGGTGTGGTGGTTATGGTGGTGGTTATGGTGGTTGTTGGAGGTGGTGGGAAGTTAAAGGAGGAGGAGGAGGTGATGATGGGGGTGGGAGTGGTGAATTTGATGGGGGTGGTTGTGAATTTTGGAGGAGGAAGGGAGGTGATGGTGGCGAGTTTTGATGAAATTAGAAGTGGAGAGTGGTTGGTGGAGGTTGAAGGAGGTGGCGGAGTGGAGAAGGGTGTGAGGGAAGTGGTGGCCGGTCTAGGGGCGGCGGTGGTGGCGGCTCAGGTGGTGGAGACGACGGTGGTGATGGTGGGATGATTTGATTTTTGATTGAAGGAGGTTTAGAGTTGAAATGAAATGAAAAGGAGAAGGAGGGAGAGAGGATTTAATGAAAGGAGGAGAAAAGGGTGATGATGAAATTGAAGGGAGAGGGGCTGTAGTAGCAGCCCATCAGGCCTTGGCTGCTGCTGCTGCAGGCGGCGGGTGGCTGTGGCAGGGGAGCAGAGCATGGGGAAGTCAAAGGGGAAGAAAAGAAAAGAAAGACAAAGAAAGAAAATAAAGGAAAAGGAAAAAAATAAAGAAAAGAAAAAGGAAATAGTAAAAAATTTATTATTAAATAATTAATTTATTAAAATATCTGGGAGTATAAAGTAGGAGAGTAAAGAAGGAAAAAGTAAGAAAAGAAATTGTCGATAAATAATATTATTATTTAAATAGGGCGAAAATTCGACTGTTTCAGAAACATTTTGAAAAATTCTCAAAAATAGTAAATATTATTTTAAGATATTCAGTAAAATTGGATTCAAGAAATTCAATTTAATTTTTAAACTAAAAATTTAGAAATTTTCCGGCGGCACTGGCTGACACTAGAATCGGTGAAATTTTGATAAATTTAGAAAAATCTCAAAAAATGTATTTAAATAGAAAATAAAATTTTAAGAATTAATTTGAAAGGCGTTTTTGAAAATTTAATTCCGTTTGAAAACTAAAAATCTGAGAATCGATCAGCGATGCCGACTGACAACGGTTTTGGAGATTTTACAGAAAAATTTTGAAAAATTCTAGAAAATTACGAAAAATCTAAAATATTAGAAAACAGTGTCTGAAATTGAAATTGGTCAAATCAGACTACTATAAAGGTCAAATCGGGCGGTAGGCTGGTATCGGGTTCCAGCTCCGGGTTAGACTGACTCTAAGACTGAGATTCCAGATCCGATACCAAAAATATGAGAATTCACAACTTAAAAATAAATACTGAAAGAAAATTGAAACAATACGGCTAAAAAATCAGGATACTTATCTGGGTACGTATCCCGGGAACTGGGTGTTACAATCTACCCACCTAACAAAAATTTCGTCCTCAAAATTTCTATAAGGAGGAATATGGACACGGAAGATATTAGAGTCAATGATGATATTATGATAAAGTGTGAAGGGTAAGGAAGATTACCGACTCAGGACACATATCTGGGTTGGTTGAAGGGATGATGGGAAGAAGCTGAAAGGAAAAAGATAGAAGGGTCTCAGGATCCAAGGAAAAGATTGCAAGGAAGGAATAGATAACACCGCACTTGCGATTGGAATGTATATTCAAGACTCGTGCTCTCCAGCTATAAATTAATATCTCATTAATTTGCCAACTGATTGTACTGAAGAAGTTAGAGCCTAGGCTCTGATATAACCCTGTGACGCCCTGATCCTGCGGGTACGGAGATGTCACTGCGACATATATACAAAAGTCGGAAATACCTTCACGCATATACGCTAAGTATCAGTATAGGTAAGAATCAGAGGCGGAAGCATAATGCTAATATACATTCCAACAGAAAAGTTCAAGTACATGATTATCACATAGAGTGATACAATTTTATAGGAATATTACATCATCAGAAAATACAAAGGTACAATACATGAAGAGAAATACATAATAAAAGCTGAGAGGTGTCCACGAGTAGCAAGAAGGCCTCGGGAGACAAAAAGGAGAGGAATTGGGAGGAAGAGCTGTGGCGATGTCTAAGCTTCGGCTGCGCTCTGACCACCACGGGAGGATCCGATGCGCACTCTGATCAGCTACAGCTAAGCCACCATGATCCAGACTCTAGAATCTGGACATAAGAATTTAGGGTTGTCAGATGCAACCCTGCGAGTACATATAATAAAGCCAAATGGCGTGCATATTAGGTACATGTGTACAAGAAAGGCGTACCGTGAATATAAGCATATATGAACATGAAATGAGAAAGTAAGTAAAGTAATTACAGGAAAATCAGTTATATAAGCCCACATTACCGATCCGTGAGATTAGTACGTCGAAGGAATAATACAAATAAGAAAACCCTCATATATATACCCTATACCTCACGTCACTGTAGTTTGAGTTTATATAATCTGACTTTACCTTCACAATAACATAATAATTAAATAATATGAAAGCAATCAAGTAATCCAACAAGATAATACATGTATAAGTGGTGAGTAGTAAAGATCAAGAGTATAGCTAGTCAGTTATCAGGAGCATGTTATTATTAAGTTATTAAGATTCATCTGATTTGTATACATACCTCAGCATACACACCAGAGAGTAAGTTATTGAAAACTGATGGAGGTCGACGAATCATGCTTAGAATGGGTAAAGTACATGCCCGGGACAACGGTCAAGGAGTATCCGATGCTGAGCCAGAACGTACCACTAGGTACCGGAACTTATTGTACGCCCGAACAGGAATAAGATGTCACCGCTCCCACAGGAATAGGCCCAGGGGCTTATGGCACAACAGGCAGGTAGGGGAGTAGGGGTGTCAGTACAACCTACGGAAGCCCCTGGTGGCCTCCAGGTCGAATCCAAGTATATGGCCGTGCGACACTATAAGACCATCATAAACATGGAGACTATATCGGTACTCATCAATTTTTCCCATCCCGTTGTAATTTGTCTAATTATTAGAATTGTCCAGTGATAGTGTACACATGGTGTTCATAGTAATCCTATATTCATGGTTATCCTATTACGGGGATCAACAGGAGTATAATATCAGGAGTCACCCTTTTTCAGGGGTTCAGGAATATAGGAGTTCAGGAGTACCAAATGTCGGGTAACAGTATAATAATGAAGTCCCCGTAAAAGTGATAATCATGAATATGTAAAGAAATACAGGTGTCAGGTGTAATAGTATCCAGTCAGGGGTCACAATATCAGGTCAAGTATACTAGTATTAGGTGATAGAATGTCAAATTAGTGATAGCACGTCAACCGTCAAATATAGCATGGTAAGTACCGGTGTCAAATATCAAGTGATAAGTGTAGCATGACAAGTACCAGTGTCAGGTATCAAGTGATAAGCATGGCAAGTACCGGTGTATATATATCAGGGTCAGGTAACTAATATGTCGGTGAGAATCACAACATCAAATATCAGGTATCAACCGGTCACATAACATGGTACAGGAGAACGGTATAAACATTTCAAACTCTTCACAACCATTTTTATAATAATAATAATTTAGTCTAAAATTTAGCTATGCGGAGCCGAGTAAAGCGGGTGCAGATCTAGACATACTCGGTATAATACCGTTCCAACAATATATAACAACGGTCAGAAGATATTTATAAAATATGATAAATTTTAGAAATCATTTATATAACACATACCAACTTGTATAAGGAGACACCATATATTAAAAGCCAGATAATAATTATTAGAAATGAAACGAGGGTAATAAAGTAAGAATGTCAAAGAAATGTACTCGCATAATGATAAAATAGATGCATGTTCAAAAGAAACTGTATTGCCTGAAATCGGAATGAAATACTGGGTTAAAATCCAAGAAATCCGTGAACCCATGCGAACAAGCCACTAGCCCATATTTATATATTAAAATATATAAATATAAATATATATATAAATATTAGAGAGGAAATGAGAGAGGAGAGAGAGAGGAAAGAGAAAGTTGTAGGAAGGGGAGTGAGAGAGAGAATAGGGTATTTTTAAAAAGGAATTAGGAATTAAAAGGGGAGGGGTATTGATTGTAAATATGGGAAAGTAATTTGGGGTAATGTGGAGGGTATTTTAGGGATGTAGAAAGTGGGTTTATTTAGGGAAAAGAAAGAGAAAATAAAAGAAAGAAAGAATAAAGAAGGAAAGAAGAAAGAAAGAAAGAAAGAAAGAAAAAATGGAGGGGAGTCGGCGCCACCGGGAGAGGGCACGCGCGGGCTGCCCTAGGGGAGGGAATGGGAGATGGTGGTTGTTTTTGGTTGATGGTGAAGTTGTTGGTGGAGGAGTGGTGGTGGTAGTTGGTGGTGGTGGTGGTTATGGTAGCTTTGGTGGTTGTTGAAGGTGGTGGGAAATTAGAGGAGGAGGAGGAGGTGATGATTGGATGGTGGGAGTGGTGAATTTGATGGAGGTGGTGGTGAATTTTAGAGGAGGAAGGGAGGTGATGGTGGTGGGTTTTGATGAAATTAAAAGTGGAGAGTAGTTGGTGGAGGTTGAAGGAGGTGGTGGAGTGGAGAGGGGGTGTGGGGGAAGTGGTGGCCGGTTTAGGGGTGGCAGTGGTGACAGCTCAGGTGGTGGAGGCGACGGTGGTGATGGTGGGATGATTTGATTTTTGGTTGAAGGAGGTTTGAAGTTGAAATGACATGAAAAGGAGGAGGGAGGAAGGATTTAACAGAAAGGAGGAAAAAGGGTGATGATGAAATTGGAGGGGAGGGGCTGCAGCAGCAGCCCATCAGGCCTTGGCTGCTGCTGCAGGCGGCGGGCGGCTATGGCAGGGGAGCAGAGCATGGGGAAGTCAAAGGGGAAGAAAAGAAAAGAAAGAAAAAGAAAGAAAATAAAGGAAAAGAAAAAATAAGGAAAAAGAAAAGAAAATAGTAAAAAAATTTATTATTAAATAATTAATTTATTAAAATATCTGAGAGTATAAAGTAGGGAAGTAGAGAAGGAAAAAGTAAGAAAAGAAATTGTCGGTAAATAATATTATTATTTAAATAGGACAAAAATTCGACTGTTTCAGAAACATTCTGAAAAATTCTCAAAAATATTAAATATTATTATAATATGCTCGGTGAAATTGGATTCGAGAAATTCAATGTAGTTTTTAAATTAAAAATTCTAAAATTTCCGACGGTACCGGCCGACACCAAAATCGGTGAAATTTTGTTAAATTTAGAAAAATTTCAAAAATGTATTTAGATAAAAAAATAAAATTCTAAGAAGTAATATAAAAGCCGTTTTTTAAAGTTCAATTCTGTTTGAAAACTAAAAATCTGGGAATCGGTCAGCGATGCCACCGACACCGGTTTTGGAGATTTTACAGAAAAATTCTGAAAAATTCTAGAAAATCATGAAAAATTTAAAATATTAGAAAACAGTGTCTGAAACTGAAATCAATCATATTGAACTACTGGAAAGGTCAAATCGGGCGGTAGGCTGGTATCGGATTCCCAGTCCGGGTCAGGGCTGACTCTAAGGTTGAGAATCCAGATCCGGTACCAAAAACATGAGAAATCAAACCTTAAAAATAAATACTGAAAAAAAATTGAAACAATACGGTCAAAAAAATCAGGACACGTATCTGAGTACGTATCCCGGGAACGGGGTGTTACATTTTTGCTTATTCATCAAGCATGTTTAAAATGGACGGCCGAAAATAGTATTTTGCTTAGATCTATGACTTTAGACATGCAAATTTTCGATCAGATTATTTGATCATGATCTAAACATTTAAAAACCAATACATACCAATTTTTGTTAGATTTTGGCCGTCCGTTTTGCGCCCACTTGATGGATAAGCAAAAATTATTCAAATGACAAGATTTTTGATTTTAAGAGACTTCAAATAATGTAGACCAACTTCAGTAGAGTGGATCTTGCATTTGAATGTCGAGGGGTTGAATTTCAATGGGAAGGATTTGGGTCCGGATCCTTTTGAAAGGAGCCAAGTCTACCTCTCTCATATAATATCTGCGTGTGAATATTATTAGGCTGTGTGTGCCAGATTGGGTAAAACTCCTAATTATAGAGGAGATGCAGCTAAAATTTTTAATAAATTGGAGATGATTGTGAATCTCATTTTGGTATATGCTTTATTTTTATATGGTCAATTTTGGTGAATGCTTTATTTTTATAACCTTGAATCTGAATCTGTTTGTATACTGTGAATCTGAATTTGAATATTATATGTATGGAATTTTTAAAAAAATAATTAATATTTTTAAAAAATAAACTTTAATGGCAGTCCTTGAGAACCGACCTTAAAAGTCTATTTATAACGTCAGTTATTTTTAAAACTGATGTTATATCTCATATATGATTGTGGTTTTTAACCGTGAGCTTTTACAACTCCTGAATACAAGTCAGCTGCAATGACCTGTTTAAAGTCGGTTTTCAACCGCCATTAATCATGCATTATGTACTAGTGTTTTAACAAATGAAACTCATGTTAATCTCACATTAAGGTGGCCCAATAACCTTGGTTAATTAACATTGGATTCCTAATTAAAGTTAACTGATATAGTAAGTTGCCCATATTAAAGTTACATTTATATATAAGTTAATAATAACATGAGGTATAAAGGAACCATGATGGGTGGTTTTATCTCAGGGTTATTTTAGTAAATGTTAGACCATCATCTCTCCTCCTGAAAAGAATATAATCTAGGCTCATTATTTGTGAGCAATAAGAGAATCCATCATATTTGCAAGGTTGTGAAAAGAAAAGGAGACAGAGAGAAGAAGGGTCTGCATTAGGGTTTCTTGCAGGATTAAAGAGAAGGATCAAAGTCTTCATCCATCTACTCTCTTCAGTTCATCAATGGCTTCAGGTATGGAGAATTTAGTATTGATTTAATTATGTATTTGATTTCTTGAGATGATTAATTCTAGATCCATGGCTAGTTTTAATCCGCATTATAGTTTCAAATCTTACATTTGGTATCAGAGCCTGGGTTTTAGAATCAATACATCTTGGATTATAGATTATGGAAAATTAGGGTTTTTGATTAACTGTTCATAAAAATCAAATTTTTGATCTTTTAATTGTAGAATTTTAAGAGGATTTATTAACCCTAATGTTCTGTTCAATTTCCTCTAATTGTACAATTGATTGGGATCAAATTTCAGGAATTATTAACCCTAATTTTTCCCTAATTAAATTTTTCCGTCGGCTGTCTGGAACTGCCCGCGATAACAGTTTTGTCGACTATTAGTCGACTAGCCCGAAACACTAGTCGACTAAGTATTTTTCCAGAAACTTAAGAACTCTCTGTTTCGGTACAGGAGTCGACTAATTATTTTGAGTAGTCGACTAATAAAATGTATAGTCGACTAACTCTTTTCCCAAGTCGACTAATAAAATGTGTAGTCGACTAATAAATCTTTATAGTCGACTAATAATATTGGTATAGTCGACTAACTTTTCTTTGCCCTAGTCGACTAGACCTAAATGTATAGTCGACTTGACTTGACCCAAGTCGACTAGTCCTTCTTAGTAGTCGACTAATGGTTGTTTAATTCAATCATTAAAGTATGTTACACATTAAAGTTATTGTGTTAATAATGATTGATGTTGGTCATGTAATAGAATTGGAGTATTATAGTATTACTCAAATAAAAGATTAGAGAATATTATTGGTTAGTTTTGTATTCATAAGGCTTATTGATTTAGTAGTTGCCAAAGTGACCTATGTTAGTAAACCTTATGAATATACAACTACATAAAAGACTTGTCAATGTAGGTGACATTAAAGACAATAATATTCTCGATGGCGGTTCTAGTTAGGAGATTGGGACTGGCCCAAAGGAAAGTCTCTTTCAAATAATTAGGAACCGGGATAGGATAGTGTAATTTATGCAACTTAGTGGTGTAGAATTGGATACCCAAAGGTAACATGACTTACTGTCTAAGTAGCATAAATTATATTAGACCTACGTAGGTGATAAAAGAGTCTCACCTAAAGAGTGAACACTGGATATGCTTAGGTTTCGCCCAAAGGAGGAATCAGAGTGATATCAATAGTTCATCTTCATTAAATTTAAAGTTTTTGTATTGATACGAGGCCTTAATGTGAGCTATGTCCTATTTTGTTTCAGTGAACGTTCCCACTTCCCTTCACACTCATGCAACTAGCATTCCAGCCCTGGATGGTACCAACTTTTCTGAGTGGTTTGAACATGTACAATTTACACTGGGTGTTCTGGACCTTGACATGGCCCTTTTAGTAGAGAAACCTGATGAAGTGACTGCTGAAAGTACAGCAGAACAGGCTAGCCATGCCAAAGCTTGGGAAAGGTCGAATAGACTCAGTCTCATGTTCATCAAGATGACCATTGCCAATAACATCAAGACCTCACTCCCTAATACTACTAAGGCATCTGAACTTTTAACTGCTGTTAAAGACCGATTTAAGTCTGCAGATAAGTCATTAGCTGGCACCCTTATGGCTGAACTTACTACTATGAAATATGATGGCAGTAGAGGAGTTCAACAACACATTCTTAATATGACTGATAAGGCTGCGAAGTTAGGATCACTGGGAATGAAAGTGGATGAATCCTTCTTAGTACAGTTCATCCTCAACTCACTTCCCTCTCAGTTTGGGCCATTCAAGATCCACTATAATACTCATAAGGATAAGTGGAATCTGAATGAGCTGACTGGTATGTGTGTACAAGAGAAAGTGAGACTGAGGCAAGAAGGGCAGCACTCAGTGTTGGCAGTAACTCAAGGAGCTATCCGTAAGAAAGGTAAATATGGAAGAGGTAAGAGGTTTCCATCAAAGAAAGGAAATGATCATGGGGAAAGTAGCCAAGGTCATAGAAAGGTTTTCACTGTCAAATGCTACTTCTGTGGCAGAAAAGGACATGTGAAGAAGGACTGCAACAAGAGGAAGGCTTGGTTCGAAAAGAAAGGTATGAATCTTTCTTTTGTATGTTATGAATCAAATCTTGCTGAAGTTCCTTCTAATACTTGGTGGATTGACTCTGGAGCCACAACTCACATAACTAATTCAATGCTGGGATTCCTTACAACCCGGAAACCGAAGAAAAGTGAGAGATTTGTCTTTATGGGGAACCGTCTTAAAGTGGAGGTCGAGGCTGTTGGTACTTACCGACTACTCTTAAAGACGGGTCATCAGATGGATCTTGAGGATACTTTTTATGTACCTTCGATTTCTAGGAACTTAATGTCATTATCCAAATTAGATGTTTTTGGATATTCTGTTTTATTCAGTTGTGGAAAACTCAGTTTAATGTTTAATTCAATGTCGGTTGGACACGGAATTTTATGTGATGGTTTATATAAAATTTCCTTGAATGATGAGTTTGCACAATCTCTTTTATCTCTGCATTCGAATGTTGGTATTAAACGTGGCTTAATTAATGAAAATTCCTCTATCTTGTGGCATAGACGACTGGGGCATATCTCCAGGGATAGAATAATAAGATTAGTGAAGAATGAGATTTTGGATAACCTAGACTTCACTGATTTTGATGTGTGTGTGGATTGCATAAAAGGAAAGCAAACAAAACACACCAAGAAAGGTGCCACAAGAAGTAAAGAGCTTCTTGAAATAATTCATACAGATATTTGCGGACCACTCTCCATTTCATGTTTTACGGGAGAGAGATATTTCATTACCTTTATAGATGATCTGTCACGTTATGGTTATGTATATCTAATTAATGAAAAGTCTCAGGCTGTTGACATCCTTGAGGTGTTCATTACAGAAGTCGAGAGACAATTAGATAGAAAAGTTAAAATCATAAGATCAGATCGAGATGGTGAATTTTATGGTAGATATGATGAGTCAGGACAAAATCCTGGCCCATTTGCCAAATTTCTAGAAAAGCATGGTATTTGTGCTCAATACACAATGCCAGGTACGCCTCAGCAGAATGGTGTTACTGAAAGGCGAAATCGAACCCTTATGGATATGGTTAGGAGCATGATGTGCTTCTCTAATGTACCCAATTCATTGTGGAATGAAGCCTTAAAGACTGCAATGTATATCTTGAACAGGGTTCCTAGTAAGGCAGTCCCAACAACTCCTTTCGAGTTGTGGACTGGTAGGAAACCTAGTTTAAGACATTTACATGTTTGGGGTTGTCCAGCAGAGGCTAGAATATATAATCCAAAAGAAAAGAAATTAGACTCAAGAACTATATCTGGGTATTTCATTGGTTATCCAGAAAAGTCTAAGGGGTACAAATTTTATTGTCCTAACCATAGTACAAGAATCGTTGAAACTGGTAATGCCAGATTCCTTGAGAATGGCGAAATTAGTGGGAGTGATGAACCAAGAAAGGTAGATCTTGAGGAGGTAAGGGTAAATATCCCAATACCCTTTCCTTCAAGAGAAATTGTTGTCCCTCAACTTGATCATCAAGCTGAGATACCAGAACAACATAATGATGTTGGTTCACCACTCCATGAGGATATTGCCATTGAAAATGTAGTAGAACCACCACAACCGGCAGCTTTGAGGAGATCTCAAAGGGAAAGAAGATCTGCTATTTCAGATGATTATGTGGTGTATCTACAGGAATCTGATTATGATATTGGGATTAATAAAGATCCAGTTTCATTTTCACAAGCCATAGAAAGCAATGATTCTAGTAAATGGATTGATGCTATGACTGAAGAGTTGAAATCTATGGACCAAAATCAAGTCTGGGATCTCGTCGAATTGCCTAATAACTGTAAGAAAGTCGGGTGTAAATGGGTCTTTAAGACCAAGCGCGACTCTGAAGGCAATATCGAACGATATAAGGCCAGACTTGTGGCTAAAGGTTTCACTCAGAAAGAAGGCATTGACTATAGAGAAACCTTCTCTCCAGTATCAAAGAAGGATTCTCTTAGAATCATTATGGCCCTTGTAGCTCATTATGATTTGGAGTTACATCAAATGGATGTGAAAACGGCTTTTCTAAATGGAGATTTGGATGAGGAAATTTACATGGAGCAACCTGAAGGGTTCGCAAATGAAGGTAAAGAACACTTGGCTTGCAAATTAAAGAAATCCATATACGGACTTAAACAAGCTTCCAGGCAATGGTATATAAAGTTTAATGATACCATTACCTCTTTCGGATTTACAGAAAACACTGTTGATCAGTGTATATATCTAAAGACTAGTGGGAGCAAGTTTATCTTTTTGGTTCTGTATGTGGATGATATCTTATTAGCCAGTAGTGATATTGGTTTGCTGTATGAAACTAAAAGCTATCTTACCAAGAACTTTCAGATGGTTGATATGGGTGAGGCAACTTATGTTATTGGCATAGAGATCTTCAGGGATAGATCTCGAGGATTGCTAGGACTGTCTCAGAAAGGTTATATCAATCGAGTCTTGGAAAGATTTCATATGGAATTGTATTCAACCAGTTGTGCACCCATCGTGAAGGGTGACAAATTAAGTGGTAGCCAGTGTCCTAGAAATGACTTAGAAAAGGGTCAAATGCAGAAAGTTCCTTATGCGTCAGCAGTTGGGAGCTTGATGTATGCACACACTTGTACCAGGCCAGATATCAGTTATGCTGTTGGGATATTGGGAAGATACCAGAGCAATCCAGGAATGGAGCACTGAAAATTAGCTAAGAAGGTAATGCGGTATCTTCAGGGAACGAAGGACCTTATGCTCACATATAGGAGATCTGATCAGTTGGTAGTGATTGGCTATTCGGACTCAGATTTTGCTGGTTGCCCAGATAGCAGGAAGTCTACCTCAGGCTTTATTTTCTTGCTAGCAGGTGGGGCAATCTCGTGGAAGAGTATAAAGCAGTCTATCACTGCTTCATCCACGATGGAGGCTGAGTTCATAGCATGTTTTGAAGCCTCGAATCATGCATTATGGTTAAGGAATTTTATCTCAGCACTTGGTGTAGTTGACTCTATTGCCAAGCCGCTGAAGATATATTGTGATAATACAGCAGCCGTTTTCTTCTCTAAGAATGGTAAGTACTCTAATGGTTCTAGACACATAGAACTTAAGTACATGGTGGTTAGAGAAAGAGTTGAGAAACAGAAAATATCAATTGAAAGTATAAGTACCACTTTAATGGTTGCTGATCCAATGACAAAGGGATTGCCTCCAAAGACATTTAAGGAACATGTTGTTAGAATGGGTCTTTTGAGCAATCTGTAAATGTATGTTTTGGTACTTATGTAATTGACATTATTGCGCAATAAAAGTTTGTTTCTGTGTTTCCTGTTATCCAATTATGTGTGCACATATTATGTATGGATATTTGTTAAACAAGGAATGTCTTTACAAGACAATTACAGGGGTCATTTTGGTTATGGACTCAATTAGTAAGGGTTATCAATGTTGTGGTACATAGAACGGAGTATGACATGGATGTTGTATAACCGCTATGACTCGCATTGATGGTCCAAGCTAATTGCAGTATTACAGTATTTCATATTTGGGCTTATCAGTTGTTGTTTTAAAATTCGTGATCACGTGTCAAAGTTTTCAGTATGGAATCCAATGGAGTCAAAATGTTTTGAAAATGAGTCTTTTCTTTTATTTGTTTTCTAAAGTTTTAACCTAATCGGTTAATGGTCCAAGTGGGAGAATGTTAATCTCACATTAAGGTGGCCCAATAACCTTGGTTAATTAACATTGGATTCCTAATTAAAGTTAACTGATATAGTAAGTTGCCCATATTAAAGTTAATTTATATATAAGTTAATAATAACATGAGGTATAAAGGAACCATGATGGGTGGTTTATCTCAGGGTTATTTTAGTAAATGTTAGACCCTCATCTCTCCTCCTGAAAAGAATATAACCTAGGCTCATTATTTGTGAGCAATAAGAGAATCCATCATATTTGCAAGGTTGTGAAAAGAAAAGGAGATAGAGAGAAGAAGGGTCTGCATTAGGGTTTCTTGCAGGATTAAAGAGAAGGATCAAAGTCTTCATCCATCTACTCTCTTCAGTTCATCAATGACTTCAGGTATGGAGAATTTAGTATTGATTTAATTATGTATTTGATTTCTTGAGATGATTGATTCTAGATCCATGGCTAGTTTTAATCCGCATTATAGTTTCAAATCTTACAACTCATGGCTAAATTCAAATAGAAAACCGTAATAAAAATTGCGAACCCGTAGCAACTCAAATTAGACTTTAAAATAAATCTTGTACAAATCAGGATGTTACTAATCTTCTATTATTTTCAATATCGGGAATATTATTCATTAATTACAACATTATTCTTTAAAGTAAATATTCGTTTGTACGAAAGATGATGAATATAATATATATCAATAAATTATTGAAAACAGACATATACACACGTGAATTGTTCGTTAAATAATTCATACATTACGTGAAGAATACATGAATTATACGAGTTTCGAACAACATAAATTCCACGACAGAGTATAAATCACGCCAGTATATTCCAGGTAAGGGGAGGAACCAGGGATATTCTGAGTTCGACAAATCACACCACAGTGTGTGGGCGGGTGCACTGAATACTTTCCCATTTCTTGTGGGCTGCATTTTGCATGGTTCACCGAATCCGCACCCCACCGACTTTGTCCACATCCAACCACCTTCAACTCCTGTGGGAGCCACAAAATGGACAGGTGTCCAGCAGGCAGTATCCTGCCGCCCCAGTCACTCAGCCATGACTCTTCCTACATAAGGAGCCTCTCTCAATCCTCGTAACTTCCACAATTAGGATCCATTCTTTCTTCCCCCTAAAAAGAAAAAGAAAAATCATCAGCTTCATCCATCAAGTTTCAATACTAATTCCAATGGAGGGAGCTTTGGTGTCTGATCATGAAGGAGACAAGTACAGATCTCACTTGTACGGAGAGGGAGAGAAGGAAACTCAGTGGAGATTTGGTGCTCCTCCAAAATATGATGCTGTCAACAAGCTCTTTGAACAAGGAAGGACCCAGGTGGTGATGATCATCTTTAATTTCTCTATTCTCAACCTCAACAACAGATAAAATTACACAGAAGTGATAGCAACTAATTATTAACTAATTTTATTTGCAGGAATGGCCCAAGGGATCGCTGGAGGAGACGATTCAAAACGCCATTAAGACGTGGGAGATGGAGCTTTCGCACAAAACCCGACTTCAGGACTTCAAGACCATCAATCCCGACAAGTTCCGATTCCTCATCAATGGTAGACATGCAAAATTTTTAAATATTGTAATTCAAAAGGGTGAATATGTTAAAAGCATAAGAGGAGAGGGATCCATACCCATGCAATAACATCAAAGAATTATTTTTTCTTAAAAGTAAATTTGTTATTACTATTATTTTTAACAAAAGTTGCAGCATGAATTTGTTCACACTCTTATTATTGAGCGAGGTCTCAGTACTAGGCCAGATTTATTTCAATAACATCAAGTATTATCACACTGTTTTTTATTAGATAGATATATGCATGTAAGTATGTAACTACTGAAATTCGCAGAGTAGTAAGAGGGGCTGGATTGAAAAATAAGAAGCCCCAGATAAGACTAGAGGTGCAAAATATTGAAGGCTAGAGTTTTTGACGGAAAATCATTTTTCCTAATTAAGATTCTAGATGCAAAATTTTAGAGCTCAAAAGTTGTTTTTATCATTTTAAAGGGTGAGTATGCTGAAAGCATAAAAGGTCGGTCGGTCGGCCGGTCGCATATCAAATGGACATGCAAAGGACACAGGAGATATATTCTAATATCCTCAAAATATTATTCAACTAGTCTTTAATTGATATACATGGCATCCTCTACATTTTGCATATGTGCCCCCTATAACTTTGGTAATTGAAACACTGCAGGGAGAAAAGGGCTATCAGGAGAGGAGACACTGAGGCTTGGGAGCTACAACGCGTTGCTGCAGAGCTCTCTGCCGGAGGAGCTGCAGTGCTACACGGCCGGCAGCGAGACCTTCGAGTCGTCGCACGAGGTTTTCCACACGGCGTTCCCCCGGGGTTTCGCGTGGGAGGTGGTGAGGGTGTACACGGGGCCGCCGGAGATCGCCTTCAAGTTCCGGCACTGGGGGTACATGGAAGGGCCTTACAGAGGCCATGCACCCACTGGGGACATGGTTGAGTTCACTGGACTGGCTGTTCTCAAGGTACAATATTCATGAACCTGAAACTTCTCTGCAATTCAATCTCATCTTTTTCTCAGTGAATCAGAATTGGAATATTAGAGCATTTCAGGTTCAATTAAAAACAGATTACAGGATGAAAAAAAATTCTGACCAGAGCCAGATTTAGATTGAAAGAAAATTACTTAAGAGACAAAAAAAAAAAAAAAAAAAAAAAAGTCGCTCGAGATCTCAACTATAAACTGACACTCAATCTGCTGTTGAAATATCTTTACATATTTACCCTCAACTGTTACTAAAACTTAAAAATTAATTATTTTATTGTTGTATTAAACATTTGCATCATGTTATTTAGACTACGGCCTGTTTGTTTCCCCAAAACGCCGCAAAACCGCAAGTCGAAAACTCTTTTCATTTTCAGCTGTTTGTTTCGTTACAAAACATTTTCGCAAAATACAACTCTCATTTCCCACTTGCAGTTGCTACAGTTAATTTGTGGTCACTAAATCTCACTTTACACTCAAATTTTCCCACTTGCAACTGCTACAGTTATTTTGTGGTCATGAATTCTACTTGTAATACATTCGTAATGCCAACAGTTACTTGATAATCCTATATAATTTAATATTATTAAATATTTAATATATTTAATATTTTTATAGTGTTTAATTTCTTACCGAATTATTTATACTGGTATTTTTAGTTTTTTATTATTTTTAAGATTGTTTTAATATTTACTATTTTATTATTTTTAATTTAATATAATTTAATATTGTTATTTAATACTTTATTATTTATTAATATTACACCAATTTTCTTAATATTTTATTTAAATTAATATTTTATTAATATAACAATAATGTGTTTTAATATAAAATATTATATATTTAATTATTTATTTCTTATATAAAATAATTACTTTATTAATATTATAATTACTTTAAATTATTTATATTTTATTATGTTAATATTGTAATAATTCATTATAATAATATCATAATATTTCATTATTAAATTTATAATTATATTTTACTTTGTTATTTTAATATTTTTATATTACGATTTATTATCATAAAATTTAATATTAAATAATCTTAAGTATTTTATAATATTATAATATTATACTATATTTTATTAATTTTCTTAAGTTTTTTTTAATATTTATGTTTTATTAGTATCCTTAAAATTTTATCAGTTCTTTAGATTTTCTTAAAATTTTATATTACTTATTTAGTTATATTTGTAGTAATATTTTACTAATTTTACTAATATTTTTTAATATTATTGTTAAAAATAAAATATTAAGATTATAATTTTTTATCTCAAATTTATTATACAATTTATTTGTAATAGTAGATTAATTTAATAGTATTTATAATATTTAAATTACTGCTACAGTTAATTTTGTGGTCACACTTATTTACAACAACCAAACACTTTAAATTAGAAGTATAAACACAATATATTTATCATTTACACTTTCACTTTATCAACCAACACCGTAAAACACAATATACTTTTCCATTTACACTCCATTTTATCACCAACACCGTAAAACACAATATATTTTCTCTGCTACAGTTCATTTTTCCATTCATTTTACGACTTACGACTTGCGACGTTTTGCAACGAAACAAAGGCCTACATCTTAACACATGTGATCCCAGAAATAATCACTTATTTTGAAAATAGTTTAAAAAGTGATTGGCACAATGACAAAAGAAAAGTTTGAGAAAAGTGAGGGTCAAACTTCAAAACAAGACCACTAATTTAGTGCACCCGTAATTTATTCAAATTAAAATAATAAATAAATAAAAGGATAGCCTAACTCAAATCGCATGACGTGGAAATTACAAATTAGGTCATGCCATGCAGCAAATTAAATCATATTATTAGTTCGTGGCTCACCACTTCTTTTCTAATTAGAAAGCGAGTGCTATGATATTATTCATTTGGAAGAAATCATAGATGAGTGCCTATCATATAATTTGTTGTCAAGAATCAGATTCGTTTCTCTCAAAAAAAAAAAATTCAATATTTTTGTTCATTTGATATTTTTGCCAACATTTTATTTGAGCTTTATTAACCCGGCAAAAATCCTAATCTGAACTTTAATATAAGATTTCCAATAAATATTCATGTCCAACTTCTTACCACCAAATTAGGTATGAAGATCCCGCTCCAATTCATTATTACCAAAGTTAGGCAGGAAGGTCTAGATTTTGGAAATTATTGATAGGAAATATATATAATTTTATTATTGAAATATAAATATATAGTGATAGTCAATTTAATTACTCATAAAGTATAAAAATAAATTTAAACATATCTATTGCGTCTTTATAGAAAATTATCACAATATCAATACGTATTTAATATTTTTAAAAGCATTGATGTAACTGCTTTCCTTTTCTTGTTTAGCAATCGTAATTTTTTATCCTAAAATCATAATATTATATTGTGATAGAAATTTCGCTGCAGCCACCTACTTTGTTTCATAGTTTAAAAAAAAAATTTTACCTCATAATTTTATTCACTACAACCTCATTCACGTCTGCATAAATTGGTTCATCCCAATTACCACTTTTTATATATTTTTATTCTCTCTTTTACCCTTCTCATCGCCCCCAATGTTACTCTCCCCTCAACCCTGACTCCGATGCATAGTAATTCGCGGGTCGGCCTGCATGATCAGGTTGCCGGGGGAGTTTGAAAAGGGTGGGGAGGCCCTTTCCCAGGTTCTCCGGGGGCGAAGCCCAGACTAATTTTTTTTTTTTGGGAACGACTTTTTACAATTCTCGTTTGCTCATGTTTGCAATAAGTTTGTTTGTGTATGTGCTTGATGTGATATTTAAATCTGGAAAAAATTGGGAATCATTCGATACTGGAGAACGAGGGTCTGTTAATGTGACAATACTGATATGAGGACTGTGACTCATGATTACAGTCTTATATGAGGACTGCGATTATGATCACAGTACTTTATTAGAAGACTGCGACTATTCACAGTCTTTTATTAGAAAACTGTGATTATGATCACAATTCTTTTATTAATTGAAATTAGGCCATTTTGTAAGGTCTGCGGTCATTATCGCAGACCCAATATAAACTGAAAATTTGTGTGTTTGCAAGGACTGCGATCATGATCGCAATTCTAATAAAGACTAAAAACAAGACATTTTTTGTGAGGATTGCGATCATAGTCGTAATCCCATAAAACCCAGAAACATGTCTTAATAATGATGATTGCAACTATAGTCGCAATCCTATAAAGACTAAAAACAAGGTATTTTTGTAAGTATTGCGCTCATGATTGCGGTTCTCATAAAGAGAACTATGATCATGGTCGAAGTACTATAAAGACTCAGGAACATGATATATTTTATGACGACTGCGATTATGCTCGCAGTTCTTAGAAATAAATCATCTTTATGAGGAATGCGATAATAGATGTGGTTCTTAGGAAGAGTTTTTATTAGCATTGCGATTATTGTCACAGTCTCTATATACCAACAGTCTGCATTTTCGAAGCGATCTGCTTTTTTAAGTGATTACTGCGGGACTTTTGCGTCTTTCGTCGCTGAGGAGCGCTTCTATGTTTGATACGTGGGCGCATCTGATTGATTTAAAAATGGAGGTGGCTGAATATTATGAAGCTGAGTTTTTCCTAATTATAATTTTACATAGAGAGTTGTAACGAAATCTCCTTATTCTGATAAGAATTATCAATTGCGTCAAAAAGAAAAATAAATAAATATTAATATTGAAACTATAATTAAATAACATGGTCATCTACGACACGCGTATGAGATTTCTTTCCAATAAATTTTAAAAACCTGACGGCTAAACTTGTCTGCATGTGCTTACTTAAGTGAGCACCACAAGCCCTTCTTGTATTTTAGCATTACATCCCATGTGTGACCGTGTGAATTGTGAGCACCTACAATCTTAAATTTCTTTAGAAAAATGCATGTGTGGATTGATTTATTTTGGTAGCGGTCAAAATCTGACCCACACAGGATCACGACACGTGTCCAAGTAACTAAAAACCCCCACCATTTTAGAAGATGCTCCTTTCTTTGAGGACACTTAGCCGTTCCAAAAGCTGCTCCTCGCTCTGAGGACACTACACTGCCCCTCGCTTTGGAGACACTGATCATTTTGGCAACAGATCATCTCTGATCTCTGCTTTCAGTTACGCAGCAGCAACAGATCATCTTTGATCTTCACCTTCAGTTACGCAGTCTGACCTTCACCCACTTTCATAATGTAAAGTGCCCTCCAGACTGGGCAGTTATGAACTGAGCCGAGATTTTCTAGATGCAATCTCAACAATCAAGTGCCAACAATCACAGCTGTTACAATAAATCTACATGGGCAGATCATGTGGTTATGAAAATCACGCCTACACCATTCGTCCATGGTGCACACAGATTAAATCAAGTATGAATGAACCTTCTCCTCCAGCGAGAAAAGAAGATCCCTTTTGAAAGGTTGGATCTTCTTCCTCTTTCCTGAAGAAACGCCAAACATGGAGACTCTGACATTCAATCCCTATAATTCTTGTAATCTAAATATTATAGTGGATTCTTCTCTTCCTTTTCGTGATTTTTTTCTGATTGAGTTTTCACATAAAATTATGTCTCTTGTATCGTGCATTATTTTCTGTCGCACTCTAACTTCTCATTCAACCCCTCTATTGCTTGTGGTGAGACTCGACCGTCCGATCGCTCGTGACAGAAAATCTCCACCACACTTTTATTTTTAGTTTTTAATTCCTGAGAACATGATAAACCTCTCTGCTTCTCACAAATTGATATTACATTATAAAATAAATTACTCAGGAAAAAAAAATGTTGACTTAATAAATTAGTTTTTCCTGTTTGTATTCAATTTGCTGAAAAAATGTTATTTTGTTCCATTTTCTTCCATTAGAAAGGAAAAAAAAAGAGAAAGAAGAAAGCATATAACCTTTAAGTTGTGACTCCATCAAGGTGTCAAAGAGTACAAATTTCCTGTTTTTCAGTGGATCTTTTTAATCTCGGGGATTTAGACTCGAGTCATGGCTCAAATTTATGACAATTTCCATTCAATATTATGATCTATGTTAGTCTATGTTGACACGGTAACACTGACACAAGAATGCACACCAACATATATAAAATAAAAATTAATGGTAGGCACTTTACATCACTATTTTCTTCGTGCTAGGATGAGTTCATCATGGTTGATTGTGTAATATTTTTCTCTGAAAATAAAAAATTCCTACGTATATTATATTTGAAAAAGAGATCATCAAGCCATGCGAAAACGGCATTTCTTGTGATGTCTATCAATTTAACTCCACAGGACCAATCACACACACAGGCATGCTAGTTGATCAAATGACTGACAATATAGTTTTCATCTTCAAATAGATCATATATTGTTAAGCGACAGCGACGATTATACGACGATTCCAAAGAGATCTTATTTTTATTGTCGCAGTCAAGTTTTCTTCTGTTAATATATTTGTTATTTATTTATTAATCTACTTTGAAAATCAATTCTTTTGGGTGCAGGTAGACGATAAGCTGAGGGCTGAAGACGTTGAAATCTATTACGACCCAGGAGAATTGTTTGGTGGCCTCCTCAAGGGTCCATTGCTGCAGCCTCCGACCTCCGACGCGGCGGGGCCGTTGCCTCGTCTCTCGAGGCATGTCCCTTCTTCAAGGACAAGTGAGACATCTCTCATGTGTCATCTGTTTGCTGGAAGAATGAATCAAATTGTGTTATCATCAACAAACACATTGACAGTTGCTGTTCTTATAATGTGTGTTAATATAAAACATATTATTCTCAGCTCTCTCTCACTGGAACCCTAGAGTTTTGGTGTAATAATGGGAGCTTTTATTTTCACTATGTGCTTTTATAATTTTATGAAAAATAACAATTCTGTGTGTCATGCATATGAAGATCCTGCGACTGAATATTGAGAATTATAAGCTTTTGAGTTATTCAATCTGAAAAAATCATAATAATGGGCTGACTTAAATTGAATGCATGAACAAGCATGATAACTGGGGCGAGTGAGATACAATCAGTTTTTCAGAAAGCGGGAGTCTAGTGAATATCTTATCAAAAGTTAATTCTCGTCGTTATCCTCTGACATGATCAGCTATTAATTTATTCAACTCTAAATAAGTGGTTTATTTATCAAATCATTTTACGGCTGAAGAAACATCTTCTTCATTATAGACATTTTAAGGATTCATTTTTTCCTCTTACTCCGCACATTCAGTTGGGTTGACAAAAATGCATTAATCTCGAAAAAGCTAAACTTTATTGGAGACAAGGTGTTAGTATTTGAAGGTATTTCAAAATTAAGTAAAATTCTTTTAGTCCCATGTTGAATAGGAAAAGAACTCTTTGGTGTTTATATATGGAGTCATTCTCATGATGGGTTGTGAGGGATAGAAACAAGAGAGTGCTCACGCGCACACAAGCCCATTGAGACTCAGTAAAGAAAATTAGCTTATATAAGGTCTAAAAAATCTTTGGATTCTTATAACTTAATCATCGCACAAGAAATGTTTAATGAATAACATGCATCAGATGAACGGTAACGTAGGAGTAAAAGACAACCGACATTTAAGAGATTAGGGTAGTTGAATTGTTCAAAGCAAATATGATAATACAAATAATTCCAACTAATCAAATCAGAGAAGGTGAGGAAGCTCTTCCAATTGAAAACGACGTGATCAACTAAAAGAATCACGAAGAATCTCTATGATTCGATGATTGCCTTTCATTTTCATTTTCTTTTTTTGATAATTAAACGAAAAATAAAAACATTGTACCGAGATACTCTCTCAGAGAGGCGCGATCTACTATTAAGGACGGTGTTCCGCACGCCTCTATCAAATAGAAAAAATCTTTCCTTCTTGAAAGTTTAATTTAAATAACTTAATAGTAATTCGTATATTATTTTCTAACGTAAAGATAACATGAACCCAACAAAGTAAAATGTCTCGAGCCACACTATGCATCTCTTCATGAATTATTGGAGGATGCAAATTTGCGATTAGCGTCTTTAAAGAACAATGGTTTAATTAACACTAAACTATTATTTTCAAATTTTGCAGCTGAAAAGTAATGGCTCAGATTCGCATCTTAAAAAGGCCAAAAGCTTATTGTCCTTTTCGATTCTTATACCTAATCATCGTACAATAAATGTTTAAGGAACATGCATCAGATGAATGTAACGTAGGAGTAAAAGACAACCGACATTTAAGAGATCAGGGTTCGTTGAATTGTTCAAAGCAATATGACTATACAAATAATTCAACCAATCAGAACCAGAGAAGGTGAGGAAGCTCCTTCCAATTGAAAACGACCTGATCAACTCAAATCTCTATGATTGTGATGATTTGATGACTGCATTTCTGGTGAAGTACAAGCACGATGGGCCTCGGCCAGTTCACGTGGGCTGAGTTATTTTTAGGTGCGAATTGCTCGAGCTTGAAGGTTAGACCTGAACCCGCAAGAACAACGATAGTTAGACCCATTTAGATTAGAAAAGAATTTGAGAAAACTGACAGTGAATCTCACAAAATCAGTTTTTATTAGACAGATTAGTGGTGGGCTCCACATAGATAGTTTTTCACTCAAAATTCGCTGATTTTGTTGTAAAAGCAAAATGATCATTTCAAAAACTCTACCGGCTACTTCTAAGAAACAAACTAAAAGCAGTGACAGATGTATGATCTTTTTTCAGTTTAGACCTTATAAAGTAGTAATAAACTTTTATGTAGTTCCAAAAGAATTAGATGTTCCAAATTTAAATTAAAAGTCTTGAAAGACGTTTTCTCAAACTTATTTGGAGAAATAGAAACAAAATTAAAAATATTCTTTTAAAAAAACAAAAAAAAATTGTTGGAAAAAATAGAAAGAAAAAAAAATAAGTATATTGTATCGTATTAATAAAAAGTTGTGTTGAAAATTTAAAAGAAAAGATAAGATTAAAATTGGGGGAAAATATTAAATTTACAAAAGAGTAGGACAATGGGATTTGAACCATGCTGCAAAAAGAATAGAGCCAAATACCAACTAAGAAATCATTGAAGGAATATCACGATAGCGGTGAATGCTCTTTGTTTGTGCCATCAAGATATGGAGACGATTAACCCCCCTCTTCCTTCACAGTGAGAATGTTTGAGATATTACCTCTCTGATAGTTTAAGGACTCGTGGCGCCTCTCACTGCATTGACGATATCTGGATACTAGGAGTTGGTAACAACCCGTTACAATTTAATATAGAGGTGTATGTGCCTTAGTCGTCAGCTGAGAGAACTGTAATATGGTCACAGTCCACTGCAACTTGGTCACAGTTCTAAAATTTCAGATATTCTCAGTCTGATTATCATTGCGATCATGATAACATTCCTCATAAAAACATTGCGACCATAGTTACAGTCCTCACAAACACTACGACCATGGTACCAGTCCTTACAAAAATACTGCGATCATAGTAACGCTGCGATCAAGATCTGTGGTTAAGATTCAGTCACGTCGTCACCATTGAGAGAGTCTCTCAGCTGGCGGCTGGGGTACAGTTTTTCTCTTTAATATATTCTATAATTAGCAAATTCTAAAAGTTAAGAAATGACTTGAGGAAAAAATGTCTATGATTAAGTTAGAATAGAAGAAGAGTTCGAGAAAAATAAGTAACACAAAACAGAGCTATTTTTCTTAATTTTTTTTAAAAACCTCAGGGCCTGCCCACTATGTGGCAGTAAAATCAGCCCAAAAGTTCTGAATTAGGGTCGTCATATTTGACGGCCAAATATTTTAAGATGGGACCGGGGCAACCTCGGACCAAGAGCCGGCCCGCCGCATTATCATCTCTAGTCCACATTGTTTTTTAGAACAAAATTCTTTATATAATAAAAAAAGAGAGGAAATTTGGGAGCAACAACTATTCATATTTTTAAAGTATAAATATAAACATTTCATATTATGAGTTATGAGTTGTTCACCTAAAGCTAAAGATCAGGAGAGTTTTACTCAAAAAAATAAATAAGTAAAGTAGTGAGTTTCACAGAGGAGAGATTAATCCACCATAGAGATGGAAAGAGTAGCTAAATAACTTTTTACTATGCTATTAAAGTCTCGTCACTCAAAAAATTTCAACATAGAAAAGTTCACTAAAATTTTCAATGTTAAAAAACAATAAATTTCCGTTGCCGGGACTTGAACCCGGGTCTCTCGGGTGAGAGCCGAGTATCGTGACCAACTAGACTACAACGGATTGCTGTCCTTTTTTTATATAATTGAAAATGAGGTGTTGTGAGACCGTGAGAAACAGAATTAACCATAGATGTTTTTTTGTTCATGCATAATTCTTTGTCGTTATATTGGATTTTTAATGTTGTGTCCTTTAAATAGAGGAAGGCGAGTTTGCTTAAACTGCATGCATTTATGTTTTTGCTGAAACATCATGTACGCTTGACTCATCTGACCGATGTTAAGTTACTAAGATGATCGGGGAATTGCTAATTTCCTATCCTAACATTGTGCCTAATGTTGGAATCTGAGGCTCCCCGGACAGAGAAGCAGCTAAATATTGTCCAAATCCAATATAAGATATCAATAAGTTTGTGAAAGGCGTTATTGGTGTCAGTCCAACTTATCCAAATTATAGAGAAAATACATCAATGCTGATCATTCTTCTTCCTGAATTTGTAAAAGCATTTGCATATGGGCAGATTGGCAAAAGCTCGGCTTTTCAGCCCTCTGGATTTGACAGTAATTCATAATTTGAGGGTAAGTCCTTTTTTTGTCCTAAGTTCCATCTACAGCACAAGCTACTAATGGGCCTCCTTTGGAGAATACTGCAGCCCAAGTCCAGCTTATCATTAGGTATTCCATTCACATGAGGCCGTTTGTTTCGCGTAAAACTCCGTAATTCGTAAATGACTTACTACCCAGTTACAACTACGGCGTTTGTTTAGACCGTAATTCGTAAAAGACTTACGTAACTCAACTAACACTCACTTGCAACCCAATTACCACTCACTTACAGCTCAGTTACAGTTAATTTTGTGGTCATACAAATTTGTAATATTTTTTATATTAATATTAAAAATTTTAATATTTAACTTTTTTAATATTTATTTGCAGTATTAAAACTTTTAAAATCACCAACTAGTTAATTTTGTGGTCAACTTTTTCACTTACGACTCATACATTACGACAACCAAACACCGTAAAGTACAATACACTTTCCCACTTTACAATTTTATATTACCAACCAAACACCGTAAATTTACATACATGTAACTCATTTACAATTGTAAAAGACTTTACCATTACAACTACGAATTACGGCCAGTTACGACAACCAAACAGGCTCGATCGCTTGAGACCGTTTGGTGCAGACCAGTGGATTTCTACTGCCACAGAAAAGTATACACATTCAGACATGGGTACTTATATTTCATGGAACAAATAGACAAAGTTTCACAAATGTAGACAAATTCTGTAAAAATGAGTACCAAATTCTGTAAAATGAATGATACGTTTGTGTAAATATTGACATGTAATTAGAAATAGACATTTTCATATTTATAACTAGCTTTGTTTTTCTACAAGGCAACTAAACTAATTAAGTTAGTCGAAATGGGATGTGAAATTGTACCACTGTCCCAACCGACGTAGATGTTAGCTTTGCACGCATCTAGCCTCTGATGAATCTTGAACATGTTGTTAATATCTTGATCGGTGTGAAGAAGATGGATGATGGAGCTGGGTTGGTGGTGAATAGTATAAACCAACCTCATACTTGTAGAGGCAAATCCACATCTACGCTATCTCTTTTTTCAAGAGATCAAGTGAGTCTCCCCTCCATCACTTTGACAAGAACCGCACCTCCTTTTTGCCCTCAACCGAGGCCTTGATAGATCCATCTATTTTTTAAGGGGAAAAAAAATGGATTTTTTTTGGGTGCAAAAAAAGGCGGAAGACGAGGAAAACAAAGGTGAAAGATAAAAAGAGGGTTGAGAGATTATTGAGGGAAATATCAGTATTGCCTTCCTTAGTTTCCTGCTAATTTTGTTGATTTTTATCAAAAACCCAAAAAAACAGGACTCAGTGCTAAAAGGTAATCAAATTTGAACAAAGTTTTATCAAACTCCGGACTGTTTGTTTCGCCGTAAAATGTGTTAAAGTCCATAATTTGTAAATGACTTACCACCCAATTACAACTACGGCGTTTCTTTGGACCGTAATTTATAAATACTTACGCAACTCAACTACCGCTCACATGCAACTAAATTACCACTCACTTACCGCCTAGTTACAGTTAATTTTATGGTCATACAAATTTGTATTATTTTTGATGTTAATATTAAATTTTTTTAATAGTTAACATTTTTAATATTTATTTACAATATTAAAACTTTTTAAACCACCAAACAGTTAATTTTGTGGTCAATTTTTTCACTTACGACTTACAAATTACGACAACCAAACATCGTAAAATACAATACACTTTTTCACTTATAACTTTATATTACTAACCAAACACCATAAAACATATATGCATGTAACTCATTTACAACTGTAAAAAATTTTACCAATTACAACTTACGAATTAGGACCAATTACGACAACCAAACAGGCCCGTAACATGCTACTGATTTGTTGATATCAACCACAATTAATGCGGTTGACGTCATAGCCATGTTTCCTGGGCAAAATGAGCCAGAATAGTATTGACATTCTATAAATACATTATACCATATACGCTTACATGCAGACAAAAGGGGTGAGGTAATTTTGACCAAAGTCCGGGGGGCTTGAGGCATAACGAAAAAGGCAAGTGGGGGCATGGCGAGAGGCACAGCGAAAGGTAAATTCAAGAATGTCTCGGGGGAAGCACATTTCGTAAATAAATAAGACAACTGGCATGCAGCTCATCGTTACCACTTCGGGACACGAAAGCAAAGTATGAGACGTGACACGGGCACGGAATAAGTGGTCTTGAAAAATATGAAAAACTCGCGCGCGCGCGCATATGATAAACTTCTGTCAGAATTCCGCCGGAAGGATTTGATCCCGAGTATTTTCTGCTCAAATACAGCTTTTCGATATTTGAATACAAAATTTATTTTGTTCATCTATTAAGCGGCGCAAAATAGACGGTCGAAGATAGTGAGTTGTTTAGATCTGTGTCTTTAGACATACAAATTCTCGATCCAGTCATTTGAACATGACCTAAACAATTAAAAACTCCTACAAACTAATCTTTGTCAAGTTTCCAATATTCTACACTATTAAATTAACCAACTCACTATTTAGCCCGTCCGTTTTTCTCCTACTTGATGTATGGGTAAAAAATACTCAAAACACTTGAGTTTTGCTTACAGATACTTGAAATATATAAAACAACTTCAAAGGAGTGGATCTTATATGCGAATGTTGGATGTTGGTATTTGAGTGGAAAGATTGGGCATCAAATTCATCCGGATTGACACAAGTCTCTCTCTATATATATGTGTGTGTGTGCGCGCGCGGCGCGCGCTTGTGTAGTTCCGGAAGGAGTCGGTCCCGAATCCTTCCCACTCAAATATAAACATCCGACATTCAATTACAAGACCACTCCATTAAGTTGATCTATATTATTTAAAGTAACTAAAAATAAAAAATCAAGTATTTTAAATATTTTTTCTCATCCATCAAGCGGCACAAAATGGACGGCCAAAGTATTGGTTAGATCTATGTCTTTAGACATACAAATCTTGATCCGCCATTTGATTATGATTTAAACATTTAAAAAACTTACAAACCAATTTTTGTTAGGTTTAAAATATTCTACACCGTTAATCTAATCAACTCATTATTTAGACCATCTGTTTTTTCCTACTTGATGCATTGGCAAAAAGTATTTAAAATACTGATTTTTTGGTTTATAGATACTTGAAATAATATAGATCAACTTCAATGAAATAAATCTTGTATTCGGATGATGTATAGTTATATTTGAGTGGGAAGCATTGTGTCTCGAATCTTTCTAGAACTACATAAGCCTATAATATATATATATATATATTATATATATATATATATATATATATATAATATATATATATATATATATATATATATATATATATATGCACACACACACACATATATACACACACACACCACACACATATATAGGGAGCTGATCCTCTATCGGTTCTCACGGATTTCTGTGAGAACGTTCACGTGGGTCATCGGATTTGATAGATCAAATCAAATAAACTAGATCTCTATCAGATCCGACGGCCCACGTGAAGTTCTCACATGAATTCGTGAGAACCGTTCTTAGGGGATCAACTCACTATATATATATATATATATATATATATATGAGAAAAATGTATATCAGCCCGCGGGCTGAGAGTACTCTCTCAGCCTGCGGTGACGTGGCTCGATTTGTCACCTCACTGACTTGCGGCCCGCTTTTATGGAGAAGTTAAATTACCAAATACCCCTTATGATAACTTTTCCTTATTGTTTATTATTATTTTCCCCCCTTTTATTTTGCCGCTCTTTATAGGATATAAATTAATTTTCGCCTTATTTCTTTACCTCTTTTTTGAAAGATGTAGTTTCTCCTTTTCAGCCTGGGATAAATTTTTTTTTGAAAATATAAAATCTTTTCAGATCAATGTTTTCAGCCTGCGATAAATTCTACTTTATAGTTTAATTTTTTTTGTATATAATGTAGTCAGAGTCTTTGGTCGCATTGTACATTTAAACTGCGACCTTAGTCAAAGTCTTTGGTCGCAGTGTACATGGTGAAATGCGACCAAGGTCGCAGTGTTGTTATGATAAAGATAGCCAGCAACTGCAATCTAGGTTGCATTACATGGACTGCGACTTTGGTCGCAGTACGTTAAGTAATTATTTTTTTTTAATATAATGTAGTCAGAGTCTTTGGTCGCATTGTACATTTAAACTGCGACCTTAGCCAAAGTCTTTTGTCGCAGTGTACATGGTTAAATGCGACCAAGGTCGCAGTGTTGTTATTGATGAAGATGGCCAGCAACTGCAATCTAGGGTTGCATTACGTGGACTGCGACTTTGTCGCAGTACGTTAAGTAAGTGTTGTTTTATTAAGTGTTGTTTTTTGATTAAGTCATTTTTTGAATCTAAATGAAAAATGAAAAGTTATCTGTTGTGTGATGCGACTTGGAGTCAGTCCGTGAGACGCGACCTGTCATAAAGATTTTATGAGATCTTTTAACGTCAAGTCTATGTTGACGAACCCCGCACCATTCGTTGTTTCCCGAAGCGGTTGTCCACGCGTCGGTTCTTCATTGGGTTTAGGCGTTAATGTCTTTTAATGCCAAACCGGCGCTGGCGGTTGGAGACCATTAATGCCGACGATTCTGATTAATGAACCATTAATTATGGTTATTATGGGCTGCCTATAAATAGGGCTCACGCTCTCCCTTTAACAGTCATAATTAGACTGTTTTCTTTCGAGAGCAATTGCTCTGAGAATTTCCGTCTTCTTCAGAGTCTCTAACAGGGGCCTGCCTCCATGGATGAAGATGACCCTATTGACGAAATTGATCGATGTTCGTCCACAAGGGAAGAAGTCATAGACCTCATCGTCCACAAGGGAAGAAGTCATGGTCCTCGTCGTTCACAAGGGAAGAAGTCATGATCCCTGACGAGGACTTAATCCTCACCGAGATCTGCTCTGACTTGATGCACCAGTCAAGCTTGCTGGTAACGGATGGTCAGAGTGGGTATGGCGGCGGGGATGTGGTGGGTAGCATTCCTTGTGAGGTCTCAAAACCTCCTCTCTTACCCCAGAAGTGACATCGAGAAACTCCATGCTCACTGGATAACCTTCTGGTGAAGAGATGTTCATAAACAAAGATTCTGCTGCCACCAGACCTCCAGGAGAAGATTGCTCTTAGTAGTCAACAAGGGCTCTTCTTGGCTCTTTTGATGTTTTGTCTTCTTGGATACTTTGATGTTTAGTCTTCTTTGTAACACTAAATCTTATTGATTCTGCTGCCACCAGACCTCAAGAAGAAGATTTATCTTAGTCACAAGGGATTTTTGATGTTTAGTCTTCTTGGCTACTTTGATTTTTAGTCTTCTTTGTAACACTCAATCTTATTGATTCTGCTGCCACCAGACCTCAAGAAGAAGATTGCTCTTAGTCAACAAGGGATTTTTTTGATGTTTTAGTCTTCTTTTGTACTGCTGTATTTGTAACTCAATCTTATTGTATAAGATCGTTTGTATCATTTGCACATGCCTGGAGATAAATGCCTGGACATAAATAAAAAGCATATTTGTTTTTTTTAATAAACTACGAACTTTTTCGCAGCCATGCATTGCAAACAAAATAACTATGATCATAGATGACACTGCGACCAAGGTCGCAGAAGATACATTGCAAACAGTAAGTACTGTGACCAGGGTCGACACTGCGACCAAGACTGCGACTAAGCAACTGTTGCGGTGACGTGTCACATCGTCGCAGTGTTGTTGTTGATTAAGACTAAAACCAGTAATAGCGACCAAGATTGGAGATTATTTTTTTAAGACTGCGGCCATCAACTGCGACCAAAGTCGCAGTGTTGTTGTTGATTATTTATAAAGACCACCAACTGCGACCAAGTCGCAGTGATTTTGTTGATTAAGAGTAAAGAACAGCAACTGCGACCAAGGTCGCTGTGTATTTTATTAAGACTAAACAGTAACAACTGCGATCAAGGTCGCAGTTTATTTTATTAAGACTACGGTCAGAAACTGCGACAAGGTAGCAGTGTTGTTGTTGAGTAACACTAAAGTCCAGCAACTGCGACCAAGGTTGCAGTGTATTTATTAAGTCTGCGACAGCAACTGCAACCAATGTCGCAACTTTCATTTTAAAATTTTTAAGGGTGAAGTAATATAATTATTAACTGCGCTCAAGGTCGCAGTGTTGTTAAGGATAAGATGGTCGCAGTGTACATTGTTCAATGCGACCAAGGTCGCAGTGTTGTTGTTGATAAAGATGGCCAGCAACTGCAGTCTTAGGTCGCTTTACATGGACCGCGACTTGGTCGCAGTACGTTAAGTAAGTGTTTTCCTTTAGATTAACATGCATAGCGACCAGGTCGCCGTGTTCTTTTTTTATTAAGTGTTGTTTTGGATTAAGTCATTTTTTTGAATGTAAATGAAATGAAAAGTTGTCTGTTGTCTGATGCGACTTGGACCGACTCCGTGAGACGCGACCTGTCATAAAGATTTTATGAGATCTTTTTAACGTCAAGTCTACGTTGATGAACCCGCACCATTCGCTGTTTCCCGAAGCTGTTATTATGGGCTGCCCATAAATAGGGCTCACCCTCTCCCTTTAACAGCCCATAATTAGACTGTGTTCATTTGAGAGCAATTGCTCTGAATTTCCGCCTTCTTCAGAGTCTCTAACAGGGGCCTGCCTCCATGGATGAAGATGACCCTATGCACGAAGAAGACCCAGAGCTTGATTGTCCTTTTTCAGGTTCGCTGGGCCTGTGGGAGAATATTTTGGCCGGTGAACTTGATCGATATTCGTCCACAAGGGAGAAGTCATAGTCCTCGACGTCCACAGTTTTTTAGTACACGGGGACGTCAATAACACCACTGCTCTTATTCAACAAGGGCTCTTTTGATGTTAGTCTTCTTGGTTCTTTTGATGTTTAGTCTTCTTTGTACTGCTATATTGTAACACTCAATCTTATTGTATAAGAGATCGTTTTGTATCATTTTCACATGCCTGGAGATAATGCCTGGACATAAATAAAAAGACCTCAATAACAACACTGCTCTTAGTCAATAATGGCTCTTTTTGATGTTTAGTTTTCTTTCTACTGCTATATTGTAACACTCAATCTTATTGTATAAGAGATCCTTTTTTTTATCATTTTCACATGCCTGGAGATAAATGCGTGAAATAAATAAAAACATATTTGTTTTTTAATAAACTACGACCTTTGGTCGCAGTCATGCATTGCAAACAAAACAACTTGGACCAGAGACCACACTGCGACCAAGGTCGCATAAGACTACAGTGCAACAGAAACAACTGCGACCAGGGTCGACATTGCGACCAAAAAACTGTGACCAAGGTTGCAGATTATTTTTTTTAAGACTGCGTTCATCAACTGCGACCAAAGTCGCAGTGTTGTTGATTATTTATAAATACCACCAACTGCGACCAAGGTCGCAGTGATGTTGTTGATTAAGAGTAAAGATCAGCAACTGCGACCAAGTTCGCTGTGTATTTTATTACGACTAAATACCAACAACTGCGATCAAGGTCGCAGTTTATTTATAAAGACTACGGTCAGAAACTGCGACCAAGGTAGCAGTGTTGTTGTTGATTAAGATTAAAGACCAGCAACTGCAACCTTGGTCGCATTGTATTTATTAAGTCTGCGTCCATGGTCGCAGTATTTCAACCAAAACATAGTAGTAAAAAATGTAATTCACACAAATAACTTTAGAAACAGATTTATATATATTAAAAAGAAAAACAAAATATAATTTTTTAACTTCTAATCGTCGTCATCACCATAGTAATCAGATTCGTCGTCAAGAGTCATGCTTTCGTCTTCTGTATCGCTTTCGTCTTCTGTCTCTTCCTCCTCTTCAGGTACAGTCTCATCGTCGCTTTCTTCTTCTTCATGTTTGTGTTTTGGTTCATCAATGAACTCCCAGAAAGGGTCGTCTGTATCAGCTCAGATTCTGACCCATAGCGAGACATTGTTTCAGAACTAAACATAAAATCATCATTTGATGATTGGCTTCTTTCCGGTGAAGACGGGGTGATGGTGAAGACATTTTTTGAATGTATTTTCGGAACAGTGAGAGTAACGAGTTTGAGCAAAAATAACTTAGTATGTTTTTATCCTTTGCTCATGACCCTTTATATGTATTTAATCCTGAAATTCCAAAAGGTTTAAGCTCTCAGACCACGTGAATATCTCTCAAATATATTTTCTATCTTTTCCCAAAAATTGTATACTTCCTAGGTGACTGTTCAGTTATCCAAAACAGTTTAAAAGTTAATACACTATAACTTTAAATTACTTTGAACTCCAAAACAGTACATTATTGCGACCAAAGTCGCATTGGGAACTGATAAATGATTAACTGCGACCATAAATTGCATCCGTAGTAGGGTTGCGACTATGGTCGCAGTGTTTTAGAGCAGCAGTCGCAGTTTGGATATTTAATTAAAAGAGCTTATAAGTTAATAAGTGAGAAAGAGACCTTACAAAAAAAATAGAATTAAAAGCTTTTAAAAGAAGACAAAATATAATTGAATATCAGAAGATCAGGAAATGCTAATCTCGTCATTATCACCATCATAAGCAGATTCTCGTCTTCATTCTCTGCTCTTCCTCTTCATCACTTATTTCCTCATCATCTTGAGGTTTTTTTGTTTCACCGATGAACTCCCAGAATGGATCGTCTCTATCAAGCTCTTCGTCTAACCCGTTGCTAGGAAGCGAGCCTACAGCATCAGAGGACATGCTTTCATCAGCATGTCTTCGTCAAGTGGCAGAGGAATAATGTCTTCTTCACTAACGCACATGAAATTTCATTATCATCATGAATAAGAGGATCAGTTAATACATTATTTGATGTAGTGAGATAGTCAAAAGGAGTGAAGTCCAGACTGGTATCAGATTCACTAGAATATCCTAAAGACAAAGGACCGGTGGGGGATTGATTGAAGTTGAATTCTGAGTGTTCAGAGGAAGAAGATGGGGAAGACATGATTCAAGAATGAATTTTTTTTTTGAAAATTTTTGAAATCAAATTGAAAAGGAAGAGCAAAATTATAGTTTTTTAGGTATGAGGTAATATATTAGTTACAAGCATTATATAAGGTCAATATTGTGGAAGAACATGAATAGTAATAATAATTGTTACAGTGAGGGTTGAGTATGGTAGGAAGTGGTAAAAAAAACTAAATATTTAATTGAAGATTTATTGCTGGAGAATCCGAAGTACAAATTAACTTTTTATAGAATTGTTTGGCTATATCTTTAGATTACGTATGGTGCACATCTTTCCTTTCTCGAGATTAACATTAGTGCATCTCTTTTTTTCTAGACTGGTGTTGTATCACGGTAGATATAATTTAATTACTTCTTTTACTAGGCATGAGAAAGAGATTGCGAATTTGGTCGCAGTACCGAAGGAGGTCGCATTGCTATGCGATAGCATTTTTTGTCTTGTATTCTTTATTCTGTATTAAGTCTGCGACCATGGAATGTTTTTTTACTTTTGAATGCTAGAAGTCGCAGTCGTCATTTAAAAGGGGTATTTTTGTCATTTTGATTCACGATTGTTTAGGCGAGATTTTTTTGATTTTTTGTGGCGCCCACACTCTGCGACCGATGTGTGGCCTATATTCAGCCACGTCCCGCAGGCTGAGAAACTCTCTCAGCCCGCAGGCTGAGGTACAGTAAGCCATATATATATATATATATATATATATATATATATATATATATATATATATATATATATATATATATATATATATATATGAGGGGAAGAGAGAGAGGGGGGAGAGAGAGAGATTCGAGGCAGAATCTTCCCGCTCAAATAACATCAATATGAAAGATCCACTTCGTTGAAGTTGCTCTACATTATTTCAAGTAATTAAAAATAAAAATCATATATTTTGAACACCTTTTGCCCATCCGCTCAAGTACAATCATACTTTTCCCCTACTTAATAGATAGGCAAAAAGTACTTAAAATACTTGATTTTTTATTTATAGATACTTGAAATAATATAGATCAACTTCAATAGAATGGATCTTGTATTCGGATGATGTATAATTGTATTTGAGTGGGAAGAATTCAGCCTCGAATTCTTAATCCTTCCAAAATGACACAGTCTTTCTCTCTCTACACGCACGTGTGTAATAATTTTAGTCTCATATAGATAAAATAGCAAATTATCAGTTAATTTAGAAATTTCTGTAAAATTGCAAGAATTAAGTATTATAAGAAATACAATGCATATAACATGAAAAATATATAAAAAGTATTTAGCGTTAGGCTTATTTAAATACATTTTTTATATTATATAACACATGTACATATATTCTCAATACATGCTTCCCATCAATAAAATTTTAATGAATGTGTACATTTCAATTAATGCAAGAAAATTTTCCCACAAATTTTTCTTATATATAAGTTTTTCTTCAAAAAACTACTGCTAATATTAATTTTGTAGCTAGCCTCTGCGTAAATTTTTTAAAAAATTCTCACACAAAAAACTAGTGTGATGTGAGCTCTCATGCATTTGAATAAGTATTTTGAAAGTGTTAGAAAAATATCTTAATGACATAATGATATAATCAGAATGTCTGAAAAGTGTGAGAAATGTTTCCCATTTTTCTAACATAGTACAAAAGTATCTCCAAGCACGAATGTCCCACCTAT